>JASEVX010000001.1:95393425-95634148 GCA_031761405.1 Serripes groenlandicus | reverse complement strand
TTTTAGATTTACTGGGTTAGTGGGTTACTAACCCAGTAGATTTTACAATACAAAATAACGAAAAATCTCCGCAATATTAATAGTGTGCATATATTGTAGTACATCAGTCAGCAATCTCAATGCCGTACATGAAAAAACATCAAGGTAATAGCAATTTTTAACAATTTTCTTTTTTTTTTCGCTTTTTTCTCATAAGGGATTCAGTCCCTTTAATAGACGACAAGGTGTCATCGGTTCCCATAGAGTAATTAAGTTGTTTCTGCTTCCTTCCGCTATTAATACTTCGCTGTTTTCACGATTTCATCCGGTTTCTAACATTCATTGGATTCGTACCCGGTTTTTCATGTTTCGTTCGAGATGAACGATTCGTACCAACTGGTTTTCGCTCTTTGCTCTTGAGGAACTGACTTGACCATTTTCTTTTGTTTATTTTTTCAGTTTTCTACTGGCATGTTCAAAACGATTAAAGTGACATTACAAACAAATAAAACAGACTTAATAATTCTTGCTTTTTGTTGACTATACATGTGAACTTTCAAAATGCTCAATCTTGATCATACATATCTTTCTTTTCTTATTATATACTCCCGTTTTTGCTATCATACTTCTGCTAAACTGGAAGGAGAATAGACTTCCACCTTAATATATGTTAATATTTAAGCACCTATGTTTGTTTTATCTAATGGATCTAGTTAGAGGATTTAAAACAGTTTATTGGTAAAAGAAAATTGAGAAACTTCAGCTTGTATGACACATTATAGTTGCAGTGAATGTTAAGCAAACCGTAAACCAAATGGTTTCAGGACTAAACTTGTCATTTCACGACTAAACTTCACATGCTGAATATCACATAGATCGTAGCATGTAAAACGTTTAATCCCTACGTCAATATTGACCCTTTCTGCTCTTGGTAACCTTTGTATATAGGCTATGGTAGCAATATAGGCACATCTTGGCATTCTTGTTTGAAATAAAGGGACATTTGGCCTTCTTGTTCGAAATATTTACATCGTGTCTGCTTGCACAGGTTATTTAAATGTACTGAACTACATCTGCTTCTTTAAGTCATGCTTCAAAAGCATGCGCGGCGTCTTTGATGCTTTGCATCAAAATTCTTCTTGTTGTATACTTTAAAAAGGATGCAATATCAGTCCTTATTGTATTTGTTTCATATTTCTCTGGTCCATTCTAGAATTAGAAAACAAGGACAAATCAGTAAATTTATTTTATGAACAATTTCACACATTTTCCCTTCTTTGTCTATTTGAGAAAAAAAAATTCCACTTACCATACAGATTTAGAGGGGAATATTCAAAACAGTGTGAGAACAGGTACACTATAGTACAGGTACACTATAGTACAGGTACACTATAGTACAGGTACACTATAGTACATGTACACTATAGTACAGGTACACTATAGTACAGGTACACTATAGTACAGGTACACTATAGTACATGTACACTATAGTACAGGTACACTATAGTACATGTACACTATAATACAGGTACACTATAGTACAGGTACACTATAGTACAGGTACACTATAGTACATGTACACTATAGTACAGGTACACTATAGTACAGGTACACTATAGTACAGGTACACTATAGTACAGGTACACTATAGTACAGGTACACTATAGCACAGGTACACTATAGTACATGTAATATAGTGTCCCTGGTGAAAATGAGCACAATCACCTATAACTGAATGGATAACCTATGACTAAAAGTGGAAAACATTGTGGCAAAAGCAATTTCTTTTCTTTTTGTCACTATGTATTCAAAAAGCCGTCTGCTGCAGAGGCGTCAGAAAGCGTCTATATGAGGGAAAGGGTTAAACTGGACTGTTTTGATGTGCCACACCTTGACAATTGCCCATTATTCAAAACAGCAACCTACGCTAATGTAACGAAGAATTGATCTGAGAATAATTAACCAATTTGAAATAAAAAAGCACCATTTCTAAGTACAGATATACGTCAATAAAATGAAAAAGTATGGGAAGTAGCCAAACGGCAAAAAAATACTTATTTGATGCAAAAATCTGTGTGTTCTCAAATATATAAATTCGAATTGCACTCTAGGAAAGAGAGTACACATCATATTTACATGTATATCTCCTGCTTCAACATAAAAAGTATAAAGAGAAAAGAATTATCAAAATATACTGACTGTAATATAATATTTTGGTTTTATTTACCCTCTGGCGTATACTGACTGTATACTATGGATCAGAGACATATAAATACATAATACACATTCAAATATGTCTCTGAAAAGATATATAATGTAGATCTAATCCTACGAGCAAATTACTAAATATTCATAATATACAAGCTGTTGCTATTTTACCCACATTATTTGAAATCTGATGCTTCTTTTACATGATGATTCAATCTAAAGCTATTTTTTCCACAATGTATCAATATTATGCTGGTTACATCAGGTGATTCACGGAAGGGAGACAACTCGTCTTCACAGCATCGATTACGCATGTCAGACGGAAGTGAACATTGTAGACGAAATGAGAAGTTGAAAAATGTAGACAGTGAAAGAATTATGAAATTGTGAGGCCCAGAAACAATTTACGTTGTGACCAAAAAGAAAATGTCGAGTGATATTTCACGTCGTAACCCCCAAGAAGATTTTGATCTTATTCAACGTGTGGGAAGCGGTACATACGGAGATGTTTACAAGGTAAAGCATCCCCCATCCCGATTGAACTCTGTTTACAATGTCATCGACAATTTATTCTACAAAAGGAGGGGATTTTTATTTTTGTCAAATTCAACCTGATCTGTTTGTACTCTGTTAAACCTTCTATGCGCAATGAGTTTATCAAGTACCCAAAATGTAATACATGATACTGGGTATTTGATTAGATATTAAAGAAGATCTAAATAAACTTACTGACCCCCTAATTTTGACAGGTGGTGTGGAAATGAATCATTTTTACACTTTCCAACATCCAACAACAACAAGTCAGCAGCAGACAAGTTTGACCGCGTCTAGTCAAACAGATAAGGATATCAATGATGGACTAATTATTGAATGGAGTTTAAAACTTTGTGGCAGAAGGAGATGAGCAATTTCCTTATCCTAAGACCAGAGACATATAAATACAGAGATAGCGAAAAACAACTTGGATGTCACGAAAACAACTTTTTATATGACTATAAAACCCATATAACCATATTTTTTCTTATTAAGTAACATAATAGCACATTCAAGAACATAATACAATACATTTAAACAGTTTGTAATAGTGTTTTTGTACTTATTATCGCGTAATAGAAAATTACAGGATGGCCTAGGCTAAAATGCATTTAAATAAATAGAATCGGCTCACGAAAATAACTTGGCTGTCACGAAAACAACTTTATATATGACTATAAAACCTATATAACCATAATTTTTCTTATTTATTAACAAAATAGCACAATCAAGAACATATAAAAAACCATTTAACCCTTTCCCTCATATAGGTCACGCTTTCTGACGCCTCTGCAGCAGACGGCTATTTGAAAACATAGTGACAAAAGAAGAAATTGCACAGAACGTGCAATTTCTCCTTTTGACACAATATTTTCCACTTTTAGTCATAGGTTATCCATTCAATTATATATAAATGGAGATTTTCTATGTTTTGACAAAATACGTTCAAAGTCGTCTGCTGCAGAATTGCCGTATGAGGGAAAGGGTTAAACAGTTTGTAAGTTAGTGCATAGGCTAAAACACATATAAATAATTAGAATCGGCTGACGAAAACAACTTGGCTCTCATGAAAACAACTTTTTATATGATTACAAAACCCATATAACCATGATTTATCATAATTATTTACTTAATAGCACATGCACGAACATATTACAATACATTTTAACAGTTTGTAATAGTGTTTTTGTACTTATTATCGCGAAATAGAAAAATTACAGAGTGGCCTGGGCTAAAATGCATTTAAATAAATAGAATCGGCTCACGAAAAATAGAAATGACTTCTCTAACGAAAACGGTTTTTCCCATGAAAACAACTCTCTAACCAAAATGACGTGGCCTAAAAAATCAACTTCTCTTAAGAAAATGACTTGTCCTACGAAAATATCTTCTCTAACGAAAATGACTTGTCCTACGAAAACAACTTCTCTAATCAAAATGACTTGTACTACGAAAACAACTTTTTTTATTTTGCCTTCTTCTTAATGTGTTACTGAAGTTATTGCAGAATGAAGAAAATACTATTTCCGAATACATAGAGTTCCGATTGCTGTTTGTAATTTCAAGACACTTTGATGACTGTCATCTTTGTGAATTTTACCATACTTCCCTCGATTGGATTATCACACTTTCATTAATTATGTGTTAATCCCGATGTATATTATAAAAAGTTTTTCTTTGTTAGAATTGTCATTTGTTGTCTGCATATTGCCATAGGTTAGAGATATACAAAGTATCTTTTTGATATAGAAATAAATTGAGGAAAAAGGTGAAATTGTATACAGTACATCTAGTTATTGTCTGTTAATTCTTTTTAAAGAATTACTTACTTACTTACTGTTAAAATGGTTAACTCGAAAGCTTAAGGGTTGCTAGTATATTATAGATAACGTTAAACAATCACAATAAATCAACTCCTTTAAACATGATCAGGTTTGAAGGTCTGATGTGAGAAAATCAGGTCACACCTAGCCACTGTGATGACTGAAATAATTAAAATTGGCAGATCTGATTGATTTATAACAAATTACGAATGGGGCATAATGTTTAATAACAAGTTTACAAGTTTATTTTATCACTCAGCACATACATATTACCACCTTCACAAGTTGAAGAGGTACATTACATAACAAAATATGAACGTCACGTATTGATGTCATACACTTTCGAAAGAACGCAATATAGCACATCTAAGTTTGAGCAGTCCATTTGAGTTCGGATGCACCATGTCAATATCATAATGTTCCGGGAATCTCAATCGTTTGCCTAAATCAACATAATCTTTTCGTAGATACTTCCGCAGTTTGTCGTTATTATTGAATCAGTTCTTCAATAGTTCTCTTCAGGTCGTTGAATATATCAGCCGGGTTACACTTTATATCTGTAATGTTGTTCCCGCCAAGAACTACAAATACGTATCTGGAAATATAAATGAAAAACAAAACATAAAATATGCACAATAAAAGATTGATACAGAATAATGATTGGGATTTTCATGCCTATGTAGCTCAATGGTAGACCAAGAGTATAATGCACATCCATACAGCCTGATATTGTTCTGTACATTTCGCATGTTTTTTATGAAATAAATAGTAAAACATACCTTGGTCTGTCCTGACACAGACGATTAAACATATCTTCAAATTTACAACTTGTGGTCATACCACAAAGCTTGCATCTTTGACCGAATCTCAAATCATCCTTGGTGAATTTTTCTAACCTAGATATATAACTATCGCTGATAGAACATTGTAAAAATTGAAAACATTTTGAAAAAATGTGAAATTTCTCAATTTATCACATTGTGAGAACATGATCGTTGATTGAACATTTTAAGAGTTGAAAACATTGTGACAAAAATATTTTAAGATTTTAAAAAACATGTAAGAAAACATTTTCTTAATAATATTCGTAAAAGACATATTCGTATTACAATATATTTTCTTAATAAATGTTGTTTCCGTAGGCCGATATGCTTGCTGCACTATCGTTTCTCGTAGAAAGCTATTTTCGTAAGATATACTATTTTTTTAGTACTTGTATCTAATTTTAGAAAATATGACCAACACGAAACGTAAGAAATATAATTACCAAAAAACATTTTCTTAATGAAATTCATAAAAGTCATTTTCGTAGGATAATATAATGTTGTTTTCGTAGGCTGATAGGATAATATAATGTTGTATTCGTAGGCTGATAGGCTTGCTGCACTGTCGTGATTCGGATTGAATGTGTAAAGTCTGTTTTTTATAAGTGAATTTAGGTACACTTAATCAAATCAATGAATTAATAATAAATCACTTGTTCCTATTTTACCGTCAATTAATATTAAACTATTCGGTTTTTTTTCCCGTCAACAATGAGACGATATGTTTCCGTTTCTACAGTATAATCTACACATTTATATGGGTTTTAGCCTATGCCAATCCCGAAATACATATTTCTCGATAATAAGTAGAAAATAATGCTAAAACATAGATTTAAATTTTTAAAGTTCCATTTAAAATGTGTTGTTTAAGTCATATTTAATGAAAACATGGTTACATCGGTTTTTTAGGCATATAAAAAGGTTTTTTTCTTGGGCCGATTCTATTTATTATATATGCGTTTTAGCCTATGCCACTCTCTAATTTTTCTATTTGCGCAATAATAATCACAAAAAAACTATAACAAACTGATAAAATGTATTGAAATATGTTCGTGAATGTGCTATTAAGTTAATAATTAATAAAAATTATGGTTATGAGGGTTTTATAGTCATATAGAAATTTGTTTTTCGTGACAGCCAAGTTGTTTTTCGCTAACTAGCTATACCCCAGAGATAGGATACTCGGGCTTCACAAAGAAGAGAACTATGTAAAATCTTGTGGGTATGGCTGGATAGAATGGCGGAAATAAGCCCCTCTGGACATTATGGTAAAAAAATGCATAGGGGGAAATAAGCCCCTTCACATGCGGAGATTTTCTCCTTCTTAGGCAGACATTAGCCCTTCACAAGATTGCTGAAAGCAGAAATTATCACCTTCATCAGATTGCTGAAAATGGACATTTTCCCCTTCACTAGATTGCTGAAAGCAGATATTATCAGAATCTCCTTCAACAGATTCTGAAATTGGACATTATTCCCCCTTCAACAGACATTAGTCCCTTCGAAGACTGACATTATTACCTTTAACAAACATGAGTCCCTTCGCTCAGTGGGTAGCGACGCGGGCTGTCAATCCAGGGGTTGTGAGTTTGAATCCCGGCTCGGTCAACTTTCTTTCCGAGGATTGACAAAAGTCAATGTGACATGCCTTATTCGTCTTCCACCAATGGGCTAAGTCTATGTGGATAAGTAGCCAGTTGCTTGGGAAGATTGTTTGGGAGTACTGGTGTGAGAAAACCAGGAAATGCATGAGTAGGTGAACTGGCCGCCGTTATATAACTGAGAAATTGTTAAAAACGGCGTTAAACCCCAATCAATCAATCGATATTTAAAACATCTATTAAATCTGAATTGGATTATCCCTTACCCACCTACAAGATGACATTGACTACAGTAACATCATGGCATTGGATGGAAAGTCTCTACTATGAGTACTGAAAAAATAAATATTGTGACAAAAGGAGTTATTGTTTTGAGCTTTTTTTCTGGCAAAGAGCATTATTGAATTGGAAAGAAAACACATGAGAGAGAACGACAACATCTAAACACATTTGAACAATATGCTTTTCCTCGTTTTTGGGTACATTCCCATCTGAGGCTCATTTTTGATTTGGCTTTGAATGTGTAACACAGTTTCCTACTTCCACCAGTGCATGCTATGAACTCAATGGTTGCAATTAAAGTATTGAAGTTCATCTGACTGATGAATTTGTTTACCCTCGCTGTGCAGAATTAAGTATTTGGCGAGAAGTGCATGATACCTGTAACCATGGCCATGTTAATATATGATTCTTCATTTACAGTTTTGCATTTTAAGTTGAAATTCTTTATCTGTTTTAAGTCCGAAAACGTCAATGAAATTAATTGTTTAATGACCATCCGCCTAATACAGATAAGTATAGGCAAAGTGTTCAGAAACAAATTGCGGATTAAATATCTGTAATGAAAATCCAACAATTGTCCCATCTAATCTGATTATTTTCAGATAATTATATGCAAACTGACACACTTTAATAGTAAGGCAATTTTTTTTATGATCTTTGACGATGCTTCTTTTATAATGAAGGGGCTTATAAATGTCCATCATGTATTCGATGAAGGGGTTAATGTTCGCCATGCACAGAGTGGCAAAGGGGATAATGTGCGCCATGCAATGCATATGAAGGGGCTAATGTCAGCCTATGCAGTTTTAAATGAAGGGGATAATGTCCAGAGTACAGTAAGTCATCCTCAAATAGAAGCACTGTGGTCATGGTGGAGTTCCCTTAGGCAAGGCACATTTCCTAGCCAGGGATCATGAATAAGTGAACTGTCCCCATGATATAACTGAAATAATGTAGAAAAAGGTGTTAAACCCCAACAAAACAAACAATAAGTCTTAAAGCAAAAATAAATTGGAATATACCCTACATTCATAATCTTGATTTCATAATACATCATTAATATATAACATATCATATCTTCACAATTTGGCTATTTTGCGTGTCATTGTTTTCCTTATTTTTCAATTTCCCACATGGAATTATTTCACAAAACTAATGAGTCTTAACATAATCAGGTGGAAAGGGGCTGCCTGTCTTTAATTCAACTCAATATCCTCATGCTGTGGCAATAGCACTACTGCTATATGAGAGTTAGGACAGATTCCTTGTTTTTTTGGCCATATATTTTTTTAGCTCACCTTAAATACATGTATTATAGTGAAAGCTTAAAAAATCCAGATTGTCCAAAAGTACAGGCCATATTTGTAAAATAATTTGGCACAAAAGTTCCTTGAATGACTTTCTACCAAGATTGTTTGAATTATTCCGTTCTGTTGAAAAACATGGCCACCACTGGGGCGGAGCTTGTTATGTCTCCCCTTCTCCGAAAGGGGGGACATGCTGTATTTGTAGTTATTACGATTCCCCAACAGAGTTGGGAATCGTATTGTTTTTCTACTGTTTTTTCTTATTATTATTATTGTTTATTCTCTTTCTTCTATCCAAATTTTTGTCCAGAGCAATTCTCATAAACTACTTGATGGAATTGATTGAAACTTGGAACATAGATAGATGGCCATGTGAAGTTGTGCAAGAGGCAAGAATGATAACTCTGAGTCACTTTTTTGCAAAGTTATCTCCCCTTTTTCAATATTTTAATCAATTTTTGTCAGAGCGATATCTTGTGAACGAATGGTCAGATAATATTGAAACTTGGAACATAGATAGATGGCACTGTGCAGTTGTACAACATGCAAGAATTATAACTCTGGGCCACTTTTTTGCAAAGTTATCTCCCCTTTTTCAATATTTTAAAAATTGGGTGATTTGAGCTTGTATAACTCGATAACGCAAAGTGATAGAGACTTGAAACTTAGTGCAAGTGTTTCCAATCAAGTGATACTACTTTCTCAAGTTTATTAGCGCATGACAGAATACTCGTTTCTGATTGGTTGATTTTTCGAACTTGTATAACTCAAAAACGACAAGTGATAGAGACTTGAAACTTAGTACATGTGTTTCTAATCAAATGGTACTACTTTCTCAAGTGTGTTAGCGCATGACCGAATACTCGTTTCTGATTGGTCAATTTTTCGGACTTGTATAACTCAAAAACGACAAGTGATAGAGACTTGAAACTTAGTACATGTGTTTCTAATCAAGTAGTACTACTTTCTCTATTGTATTAGCGCACAACCGAATACTCGTTTCTGATTGGTCGATTTTTCGGACTTGTGTAACTCAAAAACGACAAGTGATAGAGACTTGAAACTTAGTACCTGTGTTTCTAATCAAGTAGTACTACTTTCTCTATTGTATTAGCGCACAACCGAATACTCGTTTCTGATTGGTCGATTTTTCGGACTTGTGTAACTCAAAAACGACTAGTGATAGAGACTTGAAACTTAGTACATCTGTTCCCAATCAAGTAGTACTACTTTCGCAAGAGTATTAGCGCATGACCGAATACTCGTTTCTGTTATCTCCCCTTGTTAAATAAAATGGCAAGGGAATCGTTCGTAACTGTTGCTACAGTTACAATCTCTAGTTCTTATTCTTATTACGATTCCCCAACAGAGTTGGGAATCGTATTGTTTTTCTATTGTTTTTTCTTTTTATTATTATTATTATTCTCTTTCAGCTATCCAAATTTTTGTCCAGAGCAATACTCATAAACTACTTGATGGAATTGATCGAAACTTGCAACATAGATATATGGCAATGTGAACTTGTGTAGTTTTCAAGAATGATAACTCTGAGCCACTTTTTTGCAAAGTTATCTCCCCTTTTTCAATATTTTAATCAATTTTTGTCAGAGCGATATCTTGTGAACGAATGGTCAGATATTATTGAAACTTGGAACATAGATAGATGGCACTGTGCAGTTGTACAACATGCAAGAATTATAACTCTGGGCCACTTTTTTGCAAAGTTATCTCCCCTTTTTCATTTTTTTAATAATTGGGTGATTTGAACTTGTATAACTCGATAACGAAAAGACATAGAGACTTGAAACTTAGTACGAATGTTCCCAATCAAGTGACCTACTTTCTCATGTGTATTTGAGCTTGACCGAATACTCGTTTCTGATTGGTCGATTTTTCGGACTTGTATAACTCGAAAATGTCTAGTGATAGAGACTTGAAACTTAGTACATGTCATTCTAATCAAGTAGTACTACTTTCTCAAGTGTATTAGCGCATGACCGAATACTCGTTTCTGATTGGTCGATTTTTCTGACTTGTATAACTCAAAAACGACAAGTGATAGAGACTTGAAACTTAGTACATGTGTTTCTTATCAAGTAGTTCTACTTTTGCATGTGTATTAGCGCATGACCGAATACTCGTTTCTGATTGGTCGATTTTTCGGACTTGTATAACTCAAAAACGACAAGTGATAGAGACTTGAAACTTAGTACATGTGTTTCTAATCAAGTAGTACTACTTTCTCAAGTGAATTAGCGCATGACCGAATACTCGTTTCTGATTGGTCGATTTTTCGGACATGTATAACTCAAAAACCCGAATACTCGTGTCTGTTATCTCCCCTTGTTAAATAAAATGGCAAGGGAATCGTTCGTAACTGTTGCTACAGTTACAATCTCTAGTTATTATTCTTCTTCTTCTTCTTCTTAACTTTTGTTTGTCCAGAGCAGAACTCGGAAACTACTTGAAGTAATTGATTGAAACTTGGAACATAGATAGATGGCAATGTGAAGTTGTGCACCTTGCAAGAATTATAACTCTGGGCCACTTTGTTGCAAAGTTATCTGCCCTTGTTCAATATTTTAATAGTGTAAACTTTGTCCAGAGCAGAACTCAGAAACTACTTGAAGAAATTTATTGAAACTTGGAACATAGATAGATGGCAATGTGAAGTTGTGCACCTTGCAATAATTATGAGTTATCTCCCCCTCGTTCAATATTTTAATTGTGAAAACTTTGTCCAGAGCAGAACTCAGAAACTACTTGAAGGAATTTATTGAAACTTGGAATATAGATAGATGGCAATGTGAAGTTGTGCACCTTGCAATAATTATGAGTTATCTCCCCCTTGTTCAATATTTTAATAGTGTAAACTTTGTCCAGAGCAGAACTCAGAAACTACTTGAAGGAATTTATTGAAACTTGAAACATAGATAGATGGCAATGTGAAGTTGTGCACCTTGCAATAATTATGAGTTATCTCCCCCTTGTTCAATATTTTAATAGTGTAAACTTTGTCCAGAGCAGAACTCAGAAACTACTTGAAGGAATTTATTGAAACTTGGAATTTAGATAGATGGCAATGTGAAGTTGTGCACCTTGCAATAATTATGATTTATCTCCCCTTGTTCAATATTTTAATAGTGTAAACTTTCTCCAGAGCAGAACTAAGAAAGTACTTAAAGGAATTTATTGAAACTTGGAATATAGATAGATGGCAATGTGAAGTTGTGCACCTTGCAAGAATTATAACTCTGGGCTACTTCGTTGCAAAGTTATCTCCCCTTGTTCAATATTTTAATAGTCATTGACAAACTGCAATGGGGAGACATATGTTTTTTCATAAAAACAACCTTTCTAGTTTTCCTTGGAAGCATATCGTGAGATTATTGAAAACTTTGATTTCCATTTAGTCAGGTGAGCTATTTAGGACCATCATGGTCCTCTTGATACTATTCAACAGTGACTAGTTAAATTACATGGAATCATGTTTTGATATTTGCAGCAAACCATTAGAAAACATGGCATTAGTAGAAATAATGAACCATTTCTCCTTTTGCCACGTTTTCAACTCTTTTCTAAAATTAAAGTAGATGTTTGAAAAAATTCATCTGATGCATAGGTGTCAGAATGCATCTACATGTGGGAAAGGGTAAACATTTTATTTTACATATATATATATAAACCTTATTTTGACATTTGAATTATTTGTGGTTTTGGCAACTGATAAATTAATGTGAGGTTATGTGCCAGATTATGCTTGACAAACCTCTATAACAGATGTCGAACAATTTCTCCTTTTCCAATTATGCTTTCTATCAACAGTGTTTGCCCTAATTTTCTGAAACAGAAAGTCCTGACATCCTTTGTCTGAACTTTGAAAGACCTGGTTATAATTTTAAGCTCAACTATGCACAAGTGCAAGGTGAGCTATTGTGATCACATTTTGTCTGCCGTGCGTCGTCAACATTTGAGCTTGTTAAGACTCTACAGGCTACATTTTGCATCCAATCTTCATGAAAGTTTATCAGAACATTCATCTCCATCAAATCTTGGACAAGTTCGAAACTGGGCCATATGAGGTCAAAAACTAGGTCACTAGGTCAAATTGAAGGGAAATCTTGTTAACACTCTGGAGGCCACGTTTTCAACTTGAGCATGTTGAAACTTTACCAGAATGTGTGTCTTGATGATATGTAAGTCAAGTTCGAACAAGGGTCAATTTTTGCTTCAGCAGTTTAAAATTTTGACAGAATGTTTAAACATTTCTAGGTCAAGTTCGAATATGGGTCATATTGGGTCAGAAACACTAGGCCAAATTGAAGGGAAATCTTGTTAACACTGTAGAAGCCGCATTTTTTTTTGCTTCAGCAGCTTGGTCAGAATGTTGAGCTGAATGATATTTAGGCCACATTTTCAACTTGAGCATGTTGAAACTTTATCAGAATGTTTGTCTTGATGATATTTAGGTCAAGTTCAAACATGGGTCATGTTGGGTCAAGAAGTAGGTCACTAGGTCAAATTGAAGGAAAATCTTGTTAACACCCTAGAGGGCGCAATTTTTTCAGCAGTTTAAAATTTTGTCAGAATGTTTGTCTTAAAGATATCTAGGTCAAGTTTCAATATGGGTCATATTGGGTCAGAATCTAGGTCACTAGGCCAAATTGAAGGAAAATCTTGTTAATTCTGTAGAAGCTGCTTTTTTGGCTACATCAGCTTGAAATTTGGTCAGAATGATTATCTTAATGATATCTAGGCCAAGTTTGAATATGGGTCATGCCGTGTTAAAAACTAGGTCACTAGGCCAAATTGAAGGGAAATCTTGTTAACACTATGGATACTGCATTTTTAACTTGAGCATGATGAAACTTTATCAGAATGTTTGTCTTGATGATATGTAAGTCAAGTTCAAACATTGGTCATGTTGGGTTTAAAAAAAGGTCACTAGGTCAAATTGAAGGAAAATCTTGTTAACACTCTAGAGGCTGCATTTATTGCTTCAGAAGTTTGAAATTTTGTCAGAAAGTTTGTATTAAATATATCTATGTCAAGTTCGAATATGAGTCATATTGCGACAGAGACTAGGTCACTAGGCCAAATTGAAGGAAATTCTTGTTAACTCTGTAGAAGACGCATTTTTTGCTACAGCAGCTTGACATTTGATGAGAATGTTTATCTAAATGACATCTAAGCCAAGGTCGAATACAGTTCATGTAGGGTCAAAAACTAGGTCACTAGGCCAAATTGAAGGAAAATCTTGTTGACACTTTGGATGCCGCATTTTTTTCTTCAGCAGCTTGAAATTTTGTCAGAATGTTTGTCTGAATTATATCTAGGTCAAGTTCGCATATGTATCATATTGGGTCAGAAACAAGGTAAATAAAGGAAAATATTGTTCAAACTCTGAAGGCTGCATTTTTACTTTGAGCAAGTTGAAACTTTGTCAGAATGTTATCTTGATGATATCTAGTCCATGTTGGAGTACAGTCTTGATGTGTTTTGCATTGCAGTACATTGTATAATTGAGGTGAGCAAACTAGGGCCATCATGGCCCTCTTGTTTGAAATAGGTGAGGCATTTTTGACAGATGACATGGCAAAAAAAAAATCAGCAAATAGAAATAAGTTCCTATGGAAGCATGTACGCACAATTTCCAATAGCATATACGACAGACCTTTTGATTTCTGGTGTACACTCTTAATTTCTGGAAGTACTGGGCCGTCTCCGGTGTTGATTTTGGGCCTATGGGAACAGTTTTGGTTGTAAAAAACCGCTCCATACCTTAATGCGACCGCTGACTCAATCATACTTACAATGTTCCAGATATAATAATTTCCCTCTGACCTTTTTTAGCTCACTTGTTAACACTACAGGCTACATGTTGCATCCGCTCTTCATGAAACAGGGTCATGTGAGGTCAAAACTAGGTCACTAGGTCAAATTGAAGGAAAATATTGTTAGCACTCTGGAGGCTGCATTTTCAACTTGAGCCTGTTGAAACTTTGTCAGAATGTTTGTCTAGATATCTAGGCCAAGTTTGAATATGAGTGATGTCGGGTGAGAATTAGGTTCACTAGGCAAAATTGAAGGAAAAACTTGTTAATACTCAATAGTCAACAATTTTTGCTTCAAAATTGAAGGAAAATCTTGTAAACACTCTGGTGGCAGCATTTTCAACTTGAGCATGTGGAAACTTTGTCAGTATCTTTGTATCAATGATTTTAGGCCTAATTCGATTATGAGTCATGTCAGTTCAGAATTTAGGTAACTATGCAAAATTGATAACACTCATGAGTCAGCATTTCTTGCTTCAGCAGCTTGAAACCTTGTCAGTATGTTTGTATTGTTGATATCTATGCCAAGTTCAAATATGGGCAAAACTAGGGTACCATATCAAATTGAAGGAAAGTCTTGTTGACACTCTTGAGGTCGCATTTTTAATTTGAGCATATTGAAATCTTGTCAGACTAATTGTCTTTATAATATCTAGGCTATGTTTGAATATATGTCATGTCCAGTCAAAATATAGGTCACTAGGCCAAATTGAAGAAAACATTCCAGAGTCCTTTTTTTGCCTAAGCAGCTTGAGACCTTGTCAGAATGTTTGTCTTGATGATATCAAGGCCAAGTTCATATATTTGTTATGTTGGGTCAAAATACCAAATTGAAGGACAATCTTGTTAAACACTCCGGAGGCCATATTTTTAACTTGACCATGTTGAAACTTTGTCATAATAATTGTCTTGACGATATCTAGTTCGAATATTGATGAAAATCTTGTTAACATTTTGGAGACTGCACTTTTTGCTTTAACAGTTTTAAACTTTGTCAGAAGGATTGTCTTCATGATATCTAGGCCACTAGGCCAAATTGACTTAAAATCTTGTTAACGCTCTGGAAGCCAATTTCATAACTTGAGCATGTTGAAATATTTTCAGAATGGGTATTTGGATGATATCTAGGCCAAGCATGAATATGGGTCAAGTCCAGTCAAAAACTAGGTCACTAGCAAAATTGAAAGAAAATCTTGTTAAAACTTTGGAAACTGTATTTTTTACTTGAGCATGTTGAAAGTTGTTCATAAAGATTCTCTTGATGATATAATTATAGACCTAAAATAAATATAAGTCATGTGGGATCAAAAACAAGGTGACTAGGCCAAATTGAAGAGAAATCTTGTTAACACTTGTATTTGCTTACTTACCTGTCTGCAAATTGAGTTATTATACCCCCAAAAAACAAAGTTTTGGGGGGGTATATAGGAGTCACTGTGTTGGTCGGTCGGTCGGAAGCCATATTTTGTCCGGCCCATATCTTAACCATGCATCATAGGATTTGAACGAAACTTCATAGGATGATACAACACATTGAGAGGAAGTGTGGTGTACAGGAACCATAACTCTATTGAGTTATTGCCCTTTGTTACTTTTTCTTGTCCGGAGAATTACTTAATAACTAACAGATGGAATCTAATAAAACTACATACAATGGTAGAGCATAATGAGAGGAAGTGCAGTGTACAAGAACCATAACTCTAATTTACATAATTACAGAGTTATTGCCCTTTGTTACTTTTTCTTATTCGTAGAGTCTTGTCCAGAGCATAACTTTAAAACAAATTGTTGGAATTTAATAAAACTTCATAGGATGATACAACACATTGAGAGGAAGTGCGGTGTACAAGAACCATAACTCTATTTTATCTAAATACAGAGTTATTGCCCTTTGTTATTTTTTCTTGTCCGGAGAATTACTTAATAACTAACAGATGGAATCTAATAAAACTGCATACAATGGTAGAGCATACTCAGAGAAAGTGCAGTGTACAAGAACCATAACTCTAATTTACATAATTACAGAGTTATTGCCCTTTGTTACTTTTTCTTGTTCATAGAGTCTTGTCCAGAGCATAACTTTAAAACAAATTGTTGGAATTTAATAAAACATCATAGGATGATACAACACAATGAGAGGAAGTGCGGTGTACAGGAACCATAACTATATTTTACCTAAATACAGAGTTATTGCTCTTTGTTACTTTTTCTTGTCCGTAGAATTACTTAATAACTAATAGATGGAATCTAATAAAACTACATATAATGGTAGAGCATAATCAGAGGAAGTGCAGTGTACAAGAAACATAACTCTACTTTACATAATTACAGAGTTATTGCCCTTTGTTACTTTTTCTTATTTGTAGAGTCTTGTCCGGAGCATAACTTAAAAACAAATTGTTGGAATTTAATAAAACTTCATAGGATGATACAACACATTGAGAGGAAGTGCGGTGTACAGGAATCATAACTCTATTTTATCTAAATACAGAGTTATTGCCCTTTGTTACTTTTTCTTGTCCGGAGAATTACTTAATAACTAACAAATGGAATCTAATAAAACTGCATACAATGGTAGAGCATAATCAGAGGAAGTGCAGTATACAAGAACCATAACTCTAATTTACATAATTACAGAGTTATTGCCCTTTGTTACTTTTTCTTATTCGTAGAGTCTTGTCCGGAGCATAACTTTAAAACTGATTGTTGGAATTTAATAAAACTTCATAGGATGATACAACACATTGAGAGGAAGTGTGGTGTACAGGAACTATAACTCTATTTTATCTAAATACAGAGTTATTGCCCTTTGTTACTTTTTCTTGTTCGTAGAGTCTTGTCTGGAGCATAACTTTAAAACTAATTGTTGGAATTTAATAAAACATCATAGGATGATACAACACATTGAGAGGAAGTGCGGTGTACAGGAACCATAACTCTATTTTACCTAAATACAGAGTCATTGCCCTTCGTTACTTTTTCTTGTCCGGAGAATTACTTAATAACTAACAGATGGAATCAAATAAAACTACGTACAACGGTAGAGCAAAATCAGAGGAAGTGCAGTGTACAAGAACCATAACTCTTATTTACATAATTACAGAGTTATTGCCCTTTGTTATCCAAAAATGAACAAAACAAGAATAACCCGATCCATAACATTGTCCTTTTAAGGTGGGGTTTCTAAATATTTCACAACCTTTCCTATCAGGGCGGCGTTTGGGGGTATTAATCACATTCAGTGATAGTTCTAGTTGTGATTGAATACAGTTTTTGCATAACTCAGGTGAGTGATCCAGGGCCATCATGGCCCTGTTGATAAATCAAATGACTAACAATATCATATAGACCCTTTTCTGCTTACACCAAATCTGCAGCAGAGGGCCTTTGAACAAATATTTGTAAAAGTAAAGTAATCTCTATCAGTAAATAATATACTTATTGAGTAGTTGAAAACATTGCCGCAACTGCCAAACAATATAACCTTGGCTTAACCCTTTCCTGTATACAGATAATTTGCAGCAGATTACTTTGAAAACGTCTAGGCAAAAATATGGAAAAAATTCTCTAAATGTAGGTATAATTATAAGGTTGAAAACATTGTGTCAAACGGAGAAATCGCTCGTTTTGAGCAATTTCTCCTTTTGCCACAATGTTTTCAAAAGTCATCTGCTGCGTATGTGTCAGAAAGTAAGTACATGTGGGAAAGAGGGTTAATTACTTATTCTGTCAATATAAGCTGACAATAATAAACATTCTACCACCCTGTCATTCTATGATGGTGTAAATCAACAACATGCATAATGATTAATATCATTGTGTGTCACTTTCCATACATGTACACTTTGGATTTGGATGGGGAATTCAGTATCTCCTGATATGTTCATGACAGTGAATACATTAAACTGGCTTTTTGGCTTGTTACATTATATATACTTTGTTTTTACCATTTCCCACATACAACAAATCTGCAGCAGATGACTTCAAAAACATTTTAATTTAAATATGGAAGATAACTAAAAATGAAAATGTAATGATTTAATTAATACGAAAAAACCCCATGAATGGGTTTTTTCGCTTATAGTTAACAGGTGTGAGATATTTTTTTTTTTTTTTTTTTTTTTTTTTTTTTTTTCAATAACCCATGAAGCTTTCTGAAATGAAACTGGCCAAATCCATGGGGGCCGCCATTTTGAGTATGTATAAAATGAGCCGAGAAACACGGATTGAAAAAAATTTATTGTCGTCTATTTAATATTTTTTTTTAAATCGATAATTTGGGTATGTATAAAATGACACGAAAAACACGAATTTTTTAAATTATTGTCGTCTTTTTAATATATTTTTTTTTAAATCGATATTTATTAAAGTGCTGTGTTTTGGGGGAATTAACATTAAAAATAAATGGAACTCTGTAAGAAATATGTTTTCCCGTTCGTCAAAAAAACGACAGCATTAGACTTCTACCCCTGAACCTAAATGTTGACTGTATCGTATCCAAAGAAGGACGTGACGTCATTTCCGTAACACTTCATCTTGGCGTAACGTCAATGGAGCGACGTCGTTTCCCGCAAAAAAGTGGTATCAACATGAAATACCCCAAATTCCTATACATGAGCTATTTATCAAACATTGTGGCAAAAGGATAACTTTCTCATAAGGAGCAATTGTTCTTTTAGCGACAATATTTCCCTAAATCGTCTGTTGCAAAGGCCTCAGAAACCGTCTCTAATAGGGAAAGGGTTTAGCAGAAATGTGACCCCTTACATCATTTGTTCCTGTCATATTGACTGGTTGAAAAAGGCAGTTGCCAGGTGGCATCAGCAAAGAGCTGATCTTTTTGCTTCTTTACCATAATGCAGGTGATCGATTAAGGATCATCTTGGCCATCATGTTTTAACCTCGTTCATTATAAATGTATTCCTTGATTTTCTGAAAGTCTTTACTTTATTATTTTCTGTTCGTAATAATAGACGACAGCAATACGAATTCCAAATATTTTTTGATAATGCACAAAACATGACATTAACATTATTGTCTAGTCAATTACTTATAAATCCTTTTTTATGGCCAAAGTATGCTCTTTAATTTTTGTTTATCATTATCTTGCGTTTTTTCGTAAATAGGTAGCACCTATAGATATATTACGAAAAAAACCCATGAATGGGTTTTTTCGCTTATAGTTAACGGGTGTGAGATTTTTTTTTTTTTTTTTTTTTTTTTCAATAACCCATGAAGCTTTCTGAAATGAAACTGGCCAAATCCATGGGGGCCGCCATTTTGGGTATGTATAAAATGAGCCGAGAAACACGGATTGAAAAAAAATTATTGTCGTCTTTTTAATATTTTTTTTTTAAATCGATATTTAAAAGCTTCTGTATGTTGGAAAGGTTTAAACAGAGTAACCACTTCTTTCATGTTGCCTAACTTGAGCGTTTGACATTTAGGTTGATTTCTTCAACCATCTGTCTGTCATGCTTCAAATTAAATGGCCGGTTACACATGTGTTCATTGGAACCCTTTTGTTCCATATTGTTATCAACATTGTTCATAAGTATATCCCTTGTGTTCTAAAGAAATCCTATCTACTACAAAATTGCATACCCTAGTTATGATTTAATTGACAATATATCCCAATGTACATGGTCATGTATATATGTTTCAGGCAAGAGAACGTAACAGTGGGGAACTGGCCGCTATTAAGATCATCAAGCTGGAACCTGGCGATGATTTTGCGGTTATCCAGCAGGAAATACTAATGATGAAAGACTGTAAACATGACCAAATTGTTGCATATTATGGGAGTTATCTAAGGTAAGTTTCAAGTGTTGCTGTTGAAAAAACAACCATTTGTGAATGGTCTTTAGTAACGAGTTAACCTTTTCCCACCTGCAGACATATTTTAACGCAATAGCAGCAGATGTCTTTTGAAAACATTGTGGCCAAAGATAAAATTGCTCATGATGAGCAATTTCTCCTTTGGCCGCAATGTTTTCAACTTTATTTAACAATTAAGCTACCTTTTATGGAGATTTTCACGTTTTTGTCACTATGTCTTCAAAGTCGTTTGCTGCAGATTAGTTATATGTGGAAAAGGGTAAAGAATGTGATCAGCAAGTACATTCTCACATTATGATTAAGTTCAAAGCTCAGAGGTCTAGAAAATGATCATATTTTAAGTTCCAACCCTTTCCCACATACAACAAATCTGATGCAGACAACTTTGAAGAAATCTTGTCTAAAATATGGAAACTCTAAAAATAAAAGAACAGTAATTAAATATAGCTGAAACCATTATGGCATTTCTTCTTTTGTCACAATGTTTTTAAAAGTTGCTCGAAAATACTTCAAAAATAACTGCATATGGGACAGGGTTGAGACACTTATTTCGATTAACTGAAACATAGGGTTTGAGAATTTAGATCACTGCATGTCTCCATTGTATGCTTCATTGTATGACTAGTGTATATATGGTGTATATTTAGATCATAGTGTATTTCCATTGTATGACTAGTGTATATTTAGATCACTGTCTCCATGGTATGACTAGTGTATATATGGTGTATGTTTAAATCACAGTGTATTTGAGCTATGCTCCATTGTTTGACTAGTGTATATTTAGATAACTGTATTTAAGCTATGATATATGGTATGACTAGTGTATATTTAGATCACTGTGTATTTAAGCTATGCTCCATTGTATGACTAGTGTATATTTAGATCATAGTGTATTTGAGCTATGCTCCATTGTATGACTAGTATATATTTAAATCACAGTGTATTTGAGCTATGCTCCATTGTATGACTAGTGTATATTTAGATCAAAGTGTATTTGAGCTATGCTTAGGGCTGTACAAATCCCATAGCCCGACGTCCGGGACAAGTCGTAAATCGCATCGGGCAAGTTGCTAATTGCAAAATCTCAGTCCCGGACAAGCGGCATTTTTCCGAAAATCTGCGTCCCATTATATTAACAGTGACTGTAAATTCCTGTGTCTGGTAGCCCGGCTTAATTACTTACACACATGTCTATCGTGTATAAATTTGACTGTATGTTACATGGGAAAAACTACTCGCGCGTGACCATAAATAATCAATAACAGTAGGCGGAGTTACCCACCTGTCAGATCGAGTGGTTTCAGCCAACCGAACGAATCACGTCAGTAATAGTCGATTAACGTGATATATAATACCTAATAAGACGGTCCAATCACCAGTGACAATTGTTACTTGGGGCTGTGTTAATCCATGAATGCTAGGGAATTACCAATGGATCGGTCTCATTAAAATATTCCCATAAATGTATTTTGATCCATATTTCTACTTTCGGTATGCGATGTTTGCAAACTGGTGCAAACCGGTTCAGAAAGAATTGGAAGAAAATTTTCACCATGCAGAAGTTAATAAAATAAATTCGATCCAAATTAAAGACAATACAACGACTTCTAGAAATTTTCATGCCGTTTATCAATTTGAAATACCTTCAGGATCGACATAATATTCATAATATCAGGGACACAAAGAAAATTGTTTGGAATGAAATATATAAATTATACCCAATCACGGCTTTGTTTACCAAAATTAATTAGCATAACCGGCTGGAAAAAAATCATATGACTTAATAGTTGCGATTTCATTAGATGAAATGAGAAATTAGGTGAATAACATTCACGACCTGACGACCCAGAAGTTTACATCCAACGCTGTTTACCGATTTCTAATTCTCAAAGTAGGGAACCATGATTAACATTGCACAATCATCAAAATGGCGGCTTTGTTGCGAATATACCTCAACACATGAAACAAATTTAACGTTTTCTTGTCTGTCATTGTTTTTGACAATATTTTTCAACTACATTGAACCTGATAAATTTGAATTTTGGTTAATAAAATAAATTATTTAATATGTCTTTCTTTGTAAAACTGACCCTCGTATCGTACACTGCCCTGTTTCGGAGAGGGACCTAAATCGGTGACCTTATTATTTTGTTATCTTCAATTTAAAGAGTGCTATTGCATCATTTGACTATGTAGTCTCAAGTTTTAACATTTCTGTTAATAGCTTTTGAATCTTTTGTAAATATGGATAAAATACATACATTTTATGCAGAATATTTCAAATAACCTAGTGAAAAATAATCTCTTTTCAAAATTTCATTTTTTTTTAACTGAATGCTGCACTACAGGTCTTTTGCAATAATGTTATTTGAATTGGTCACTACCCTTAAATCATGTAAATTGTGTGCTCTTTATGTTATCTTTATACAGAACTAGAAAAAAAAAACACTAAAAAAAAGTTAAAACACTCAAGAAACCGCGATAATTCGGGCTACCAGCTTCCAAATCAATTCTAAAATTTGTCGGACACTGTTCATCACTCAGTATGGAGGTTAATTTCACAAGTAACACAACTGAGTTATCTGTGGTACCAATTTAAAATATTGGACAGAATGTTAAACTTGGTGTGCAGAAAAGAGGGACAAGTGGCATTCTGAAAGTCACTTGTCCTGGACAAGTGGCTGGTTTTTTTTTTTGTACAGCCCTGATGCTATATTGTATGACTAGTGTAGATTTAGATCACTGTGTATTTAAGCTATGCTCCATTGTATGAATAGTGTATATTTAGATCAAAGTGTATTTGAGCTATATTGTATTCATGACTAGTGTAGAGTTAGATCACTGCATCTGAAGGTGGGAAAGGGTTAATGAAAGCAAAATTATGTGAAAAGTGTTGAAACATCATGGCCAAAGCATAAATTGCTTATAACCAAATGCACCAAATTATAAAATCAGGTTAACAGTTTAATCGCACTTCTTATCATTATTATTAACTCAGTTATGAATGCGATGAATATTCTTCAAATATTCTCTTTCTTTATTAATTCAAAGCACATTGTGTGGTAACTGATAAGAAGTGAATAATATCAATTGATTTGATGAACCACTTCCCTGATATAGTTTTTAGATGATTCCAAAAGGAGAACATCTATTGGAAGTAGCAGGAAATCTTAATAAACAGTAATTCTTTTTTTGTCGTCACATAATGGTCAATTAGCAATTTCTCACATACAAAAAATCTATAGCAGATGACTTAAAAAATACATCTATGCAACAATATATGAACTCTATAAATGAAAATATAATTATAGATTAGAGTTGAAAACATTGTGCCAAAAATAGAAATTGTTCTTCAAATTGTTCATGTTTTTCAAATAGTGTCTCCTTCAGATGTGTCACAATATGTTTGCAGGTGGGAAAGGGTTGAATGTGAATACTTTTTAACTCCCCTTAGCACAAAGTGCTCAAGCTGAGGTATTGTGATCACTTTTTTTCCATTGTCTGTGCGTTGTCAACAATTGCCTTGTTAACACTCGTCAGGCTACATTTAGCTTCCGAACTTCATGAATGTGTATAAGAACATACATCTCCATGTTATCTTGGCCAAGTTCGAAACTAGGTCACATGAGGTTAAAAAGTAGGTCACAAGGACAACGTTGTTAACACACTGTTGGCAGCATTTTCAACTTGAGCATGTTGAAACTAAATATTGAATTTTGTCTTGATGATGTTTAGGCCAAGTTCGAACATAGGTCATGTTGGGTCAAAAGCTAGGCCAAATTGAAGGAGAATCTTGTTAACACTAGATGCCACATTCTTTTTTTTGCTTCAGCAGCTTGAAACTCTGTCAGAAAAATTGTCTTGATAGTATCTAGGCAAAGTTCTCATATAGGTCATGTCCAGTCAAGAACAAGGTTGCTAGGCCAAATTGAAGGAAAATCTTATTAAAATTCTTGAGTGTGCATTGTTTTGCTTTATCAGCTTTAAACTTTGTCAGAATGTTTGTCTTAACCCTTTCCCTCATATAGATGTTTTCTGACGCCTCTGCAGCAGACGGCTTTTTGAAAACATAATGATAAAAGAAGAAATTGCTCAAAACGAGCAATTTCTCCTTTTGACACAATGTTTTCCACTTTTAGTCATAGGTTATCCATTCAATTATAGAGATAATCTATTTTTAGCTCACCTATGCACGAAGTGCAAGGTGAGCTATTGTGATCACATTTTGTCCGGCGTGCGTCGTCAACATTTGAGCTTGTTAACACTCTACGGGCTACATTTTGCATCCAATCTTCATGAAAGTTTATCAGAACGTTCATCTCCATAAAATCTTGGACAAGTTCGAAACTGGGCCATATGAGGTCAAAAACTAGGTCACTAGGTCGAATTGAAGGGAAATCTTGTTAACACTCTGGAGGCCACATATTCAACTTGACCATGTTGAAACTTTATCAGAATGTTTGTCTTGATGATATGTAGGTCAAGTTCGAACATGGGTCACAGCAGTTTGAAATTTTGTCAAAATGTTTGTCTTAAAAATATCTAGGTCAAGTTCGAATATGGGTTATGCCGGGTCAAAAACTAGGTCACTAGGTCAAATTGAAGGAAAATCTTGTTAACACTTTTGATGCCGCATTTTTTGCTTCAGCAGCTTGAAATTTGGTCAGAATGTTTGTCTTAAAGATATCTAGTTCAAGTTCAAATATGGGTCATATTGGATCAGAAACTAGGTCACTAGGCCAAATTGAGGGGAAATCTTGTTAACTCTGTAGAAGCCGCATGTTTTGCTTCAGCGGCTTGAAATTTTGTCAGAATGTTGAGCTGAATGATATCTAAACCAAGTTCGAATATGGGTCATGCCGGGTCAAAAACTAGGTCACTAGGTCAAATTGAAGGAAAATCTTGTTAACACTTTGGATGCCGCAATTTTTGCTTCAGCAGCTTGAAATTTGGTCAGAATGTTTGTCTAAATGATATCTAGGCCAAGTTCGGATATGGGTCATGCCGGGTTAAAAACTAGGTCACTAGGCCCAATTGAAGGGTAATCTTGTTAACACTCTGGATACTGCATTTTTAATTTCAGCATGATAACACTTTATCAGAATGTTTTTCTTGATGATATGTAGGCCAAGTTTGAATATGGGTCATGCTGGGTCAAAAACTAGGTCACTAGATCAAATTGAAGGAAAATCTTGAGAACACTTTGGATGCCGCATTTTGTGTTTCAGCAGCTTGAAATTTGGTCAGAATGTTTGTCTGAATTATATCTAGGTCAAGTTCGAATATGGGTCATATTGGATCAGAAACTAGGTCAATAAAGGAAAATATTATGCGGAGGCCGCATTTTTACTTTGAGCAAGTTGAAACTTTGTCAGAATGTTGTCTTGATGATATCTAGTCCATGTTGGAATATGGGTCATATCAGGTAAATAATATAGATCACTAGGCCAAATGAAGGAAAATATTGTTAACACTGTGGAGGTTGCATTCAGAATAATTGTCTTGATGTGCTTTGCATTGCAGTACATTGTATAATTAAGGTGAGCGATCCAGGGCCATCATGGCCCTCTTGTTTTGACAAAATATGTTCTAAGTCGTCTGCTGCAGAATTGTTGTATGAGGGAAAGGGTTAATGATATCTAGGCTAAATTAAAATATTGGTCATGTCAAGTCAAAGACTAGGTCACTAAGGAAAGCTGTTAAACACTCTGAAAGCTGAATTCATAACTCAAGCATGTTTAAGTCTTGTCAGAATTGGTCTTAATATGAATATGGGTCATGTCCTATCAAAAATTTGGTAACTAGGCAAATTTGAAGGAAACTTGAAGCCGTATTTTTACCTCCAGCGTTTTAAAAGTAGTTTGGCAGAATGATTGTCTTGAATATGCGAATATAGGTTATGATGGGTCCAAAACAAGGTCACAAGGCCAAATTGAAGGGAAATCTTGTTAACACTTTTATAAGCTTACCTGACTGCAAAGTGAGTTATTGTGATTGACTATTGTTGGCCTAACCCAGGTGAGCACTCCAGGGCCATCATGACCCCTCTTGTATATTTCCAGGAGGGATAAATTATGGATCTGTATGGAGTATTGTGGAGGAGGCTCTATGCAAGACATCTATCATAGTAAGTACAATGTATTAACCATTTTAACCACTTCAATGCTTATTTTTAAAACGGACCTTTCCATCTTTTGCAATTGGAAGAGTCCATAGCCAATTCTATAAAATATCACGATAATAGTGTTGAGTTGAGCAGCCAGCAGCATAGCCCTTTCCCTCATACGACAATACTGTAGCAGACGTCTTTGAATATATATTGTCAAAAAATAGAAAATATCTATAACTGAACGGATAACCTATGACTAAAATTGGAAAACATTGTGTCAAAAGGAGAAATTGCACGTTTTGTGCAATTTCTTCTTTTGTCATTATGTGTTCAAATAGCCTTCTGCTGCAGAGGCATCAGAAAGTGTCTATATGAGGGAAAGGGATAGAGCCTGGTTCTAGTGTGAGGAATGCATCTGCTGACTTTGCTTTATACTGGTGGCAAAGGCTTTACAAAATTGGTACCAGCTGCGCAGTCAAAGGATTAACCCTTTACCCCTTTCAAACATACAACATATCTGCAGCAGACGACTTTGAAAATGTCTACTAAAAAATCTGGAAAATCTCTATAATTGTAGGTATATACTGAAAAAAAGTTAAAAACATTGTTACAAAAGGAGAAATTGCTTGTTTTGAGCAATTTCTCCTTTTGTCACAATGTTTTCAGAAGTTCTCTGCTGCAGATGTGTCAAAATGTGTCTATAGGTGGGAAAGGGTTACCATATGAAACACAAATCTGCATCAACTTAGACAACTTTCAAGACACTGAGGTTAATGGAAAATCAAGATAAATGAAAAAAATACGATTATTGATCAGAGTTGACAACTGATGGAATAAAATTGCAAAACTTAGAAATTCTTCTGCTCTGAAAGTGCTTGTCTGATTTCATGATGATTTGGTTGAAATGTTCCTTAGATGATCCTCTAATAAAACTGTTCAAGCCATATAATATTTACTGTTTAGAAACAAGTATTGCCAGGTTGCATCAGACTAGGGCTAAAATGTCAAAACTTTAAAATGTATCTGCTCTGAAAATGCTTGTCTGACAATAAACAAGATAATTTGGCAGAAGTTCTTAAGGGTACCCTTTACATAGTTGGTTTAAGTCAAAATGATTGGTTGAAAAATAGTGTCCTACAGAAAACATCTACAAGGGGGTAAAATGACCAAACTTTGAAATTCTACTTCATGAAAGGACTTGTCTGATTCCATCACAGGTTGGCAGATAATGATCAAGCCATTTTGATTTAAAAACAGAAAAGGAATGAAATGACAAAACTTTCAAAGTTCTTGTTTAACCCTTTCCCTCATATAGCCTCCGCAGCAGACAGATTGTTGAAAACATAGTGACAAAAGAAGAAATTGCACAAAACATGCAATTTCTCCTTTTGACACAATGTTTTCCACTTTAAGTCATAGGTTATCCCTTCAATTATAGAGATTTTCTATTTTATGACAAAATACATTCAAAGTCGTCTGCTGCAGAATTGTCGTATGAGGGAAAGGGTTAAATTCAAGATCATTTAGTTGAAATATTCCTCTACAAAATGGCTGTCAAATTAATTTAATAGGTAAAAAGCCCCATAGCCCTAGGGATAAGAACACGTTGCAATTCAAGTGAGATAGCATAAAGTTTCATTGACGAAAGCAATTTAACGTCCTGTTATTATTGATCTTGCCTGAACAATTTCCCTCATACAGATACTTTCTGCAGCAGATGACTTTTTAAACATCTTGGCAAAAGGAGAAATTGATTATTTGAGACAATGTTTTCCATTTGTTTTAGTTATCAACCTTTATTTACTGAGGTTTTCCTTAATTTTGTCTAAATGCTTTCAAAGTGCAGAATTGTTGTATATGGGTAAAGGAGAAAGAGCACATATTCCAGTAGGCAGTTCAGGACCGAATGGTCCTTGTTCTTAGTCAATGTGTGTATACCACGTGACTTTGACGTAACAAATGCTACGGCGTACAGAAATATTTTACTTCGGTTTAGAAGTAAAATCAAAGGTAACTTTTTTATTTCTTCATAATTTTTATTGAAACATTGCGCAATCTATGCTGCTTACAGAGCCCTGTCTCCGGTTTTTCAACGGAGTTTGATTAGTGGTTTAGTTTCTTCAAACACTTCAATGAACCTGTTCTCAATATTTATTAATATCGCCAACAGCCAGAGCATTATCAAAACTGGATTTTGAGAACATGTTTGTCGAAGTTTTTGAAAAAACTAGACCACCAATCAAACTCCTGTAAAAAACGGAGACGGGACATTGTAAGCGACGCAGACTGCGCCATGTTTCATTAAAAAGGGTGAAGAAATAAAAAAGTTACCATTGTTTTTACATTCTTATCAAGAGCAACTATTGCTGTCTGACCATGCAAATATGACGTTAAAAGTCACGTGGTATACACACACTGTTAGTAATGTCAAGATACTTTTGACACAGCAGGGCAGAGATCCCTATATCAAGGCCCCTATCCTGTCATGTCAAATAATCATGACAGGATATGCAATGTAACCCTTTCCCACCTGCAGACCCATTTTGATGCAAAAGCAGCAGACGACTTTTGAAAAAAAATCTCCTTTTTCCACAATGTTTTTAACTTCATTTAACAATTAAGCTATCTTTTTTTGGAGATTTTTCAGGTTTTTATACCTCCAAAAAACAAAGTTTTGGGGGGCTATATAGGAGTCACTGTGTCGGTCGGTCGGAAGCCATATTTTGTCCATCCTATTTCTTACAAACCACTGGGTGGAATTCAATAACATTTTACATGAAGCTTCTATACCAAGAGGAGATGTGCATACCTTAAAGGTTTCACAATTGCATGTGATTTTACAGAGTTATAGCCCTTTTACGTCTGTCTGTCTGTCTGTCTGTCAGTCCCACCTAACCTTGTTTGGCCTGCATCTTAACCATGCATCATAGGATTTGAACGAAACTTGGCACAAACGTTCACCATGATGAGGCGGCGTGTCGCGCACAACACCCAGGCATGTACCTCAAATGTCAAGGTCACACTAAGAGGTCAAAGGTCAAAATGAGTACTATTTGATAGAACTGTACCTTGTCCGACCTGCATTTCAACCATGCATCATAGGATTTATAAGAAACTTGGCACAAACGTTCACCATGATGAGGCAGTGTGTCACGTACAAGACCAAGGCCTGTACCTCAAATGTCAAGGTCACACTTACATGTCAAAGGTTGAAATGAGTACTATTTGAAAGGACTAATTTATCCGACTCACATTTCAACCATGCATTATAAGATTTCAAGGAAACTTGGCACAAACGTTGACCATGACGAGGCGGCGTGTCGCGCACAACACCCAGGCCTGTACCTTTAAAGGTCAAGGTCACACTTAAAGGTCAAATATCAAAATGAGTACTGTTTGATAGGACTACCTTGTCCGGCCCGCATCTCAACCATGCATCTTAGGATTCTCAAGTTACTGGACACACATGTTCACCGTGATGAGGTGGCTTGTACCTCAAAGGTGAAGGTCACACTCAGAGGTCAAAGGGTCAAATGTCAAAAGAGTACTGTTTGATAGGACTACCTTGTCCGGCCCGCATCTCAACCATGCATCTTAGGATTCTCAAGTTACTGGACACACATGGTCACCATGATGAGGTGGCTTGTACCTCAAAGGTCAAGGTCACACTCAGACGTCAAAGGTCAAAATGAGTACTGTTTGATAGGACTACCTTGTCCTGTCCGCATCTCAACCATGCATCGTAGGATTCTCAAGTTACTGGGCACACATGTTCACCATGATGAGGTGGCTTGTACCTCAAAGGTCAAGGTCATTGTCAAAGGTCAAAATGAGTACTGTTTGATAGGACTACCTATCGGTCGGTTGGAAGTCAAGGTGTTGTTTTAGGGGTATTTATCATCTTCAGTGATAGTTCTAGTTGTCACTGTTTTCAAAATCGTCTGCTGCAGATTTGCTGTATGTGGGTAAGGGTTAAAACAAAAGCTTATTATGAAAATAGTGCAACTGTGTTCCATACCCATTTACCACATGTGACAAATCTGCAGCAGACGACTGAAAATTTCTTTAAATGTTATATTAGTACTTGAATTAAGTATCGGTTAAAAGAAAATGTGACAAAAGGAGATATTGCTCATTATTGGCAATTTATCCTTTTGCGACAATGTTTTCAAAAATCATCTGCTTAAAATGCGTCAATATGCATCTGAAGGTTAGAAAGGGATATACTTGTTGTATTATTATTTATTTTCCTTTTGGCATCAAATTCAATAGCATCCTTGATGAAATATATACTCAAACATTTCTGGTTTTAAATCTGTATTGACCCATTCCCACATACAAACACTTTCAGATGCCTCTGCAGCAGATAACTTTTGAAAACATCATGGCAAAAAGCAAAATTGCTCATAATGAGCAATTTCACCGTTTGCCAAAATGTTTTCAACTTTGTTAAATAAATCTCTTTTATTCATAGACAATTTTCATATTTTTGCCTAGATATTTTTAGTCATCTGAAGCAAATTTGTCGTTCGTGGGGGAAAGGGTGAAATAACATTATGATAAATTCCCTTCCTTATCCCTTTGCCATGTGCAGAAGGATTTTAAAATATTGTGACATTATGACAAATGGCTCATTATATAATAATTTCTCCTTATGCCAAGTTTGTTTTAAACTTTATTCGATAATTTTTAGCACCACTGACTGAAAGTCAGTCGAGCTTATGTCATGGCGAATTGTCCATCGTGCGTGCATCTGTGCGTCCGTGCGTCTGTCCGTGCGTTAACTTTTTCCTTTAAACCATTTCTTCTCCCTAACCACTTGGCCAATTTGGTTGAAACTTCATAGGAAGAAAAACATGGCCGCCAGGGGGCGGGGCTATTTTGCCTTATATAGCTATAGTGAAAACTTAAAAAATCTTCTTCTCTAAAAGTGTTCAGCAGATTTTCAAATAATTTTGTAGAAATGTTCAATGGGTGACCCTCTATCAGATTCCTTCAAGCCATATTGATTGGTCGAAAAACAAGGCCGCCAGAGGGCGGGTCTATTTTGCCTTATATGACCATAGTGAAAACTTAAAATATCCTCTCCTCCGAAAGTTTCAGGCCGATTTTCAAATAATTTTGCAGAAACATTCCTTTGGTGACACTCTACAAGATTCCTTTATAGAGCCATGGTGGTTGGTAAAAAAAATAGCCACCAGGGGGCAGGGCTGTTTGGAGATTTTATTTTTGCCTTATGGCCGTGGAGCGATACTGGCCCTCTTGGGCCTCTTGTTTTATAATTAGAGATTTTCGTTACATTTTACCTCAATGTTTTATAGGAATTCAGTATAACTGGTTAGTCAACAGTCACATAATCACGGGCAGATGCCCGCGACTTCTATTTTTAATAGGTTTTCGGAAATGACATGGGAGGGGGGGTTATTATTAGATTTTTTTTTTTAAATGTCTTGAACATATATCACAATTGCGTTTGTTTAAAAACACTAAGTTATGACACATCTAAAATGAAATAAATATTCCGATGTTTTAAGTATGTGCAGTTTCTTTATTTTGACTGGCATTTACGTTTTTGTTTTTTATTTACGAAGACAGAACAGTCCCTATTAGCTAGACTGAGATACTTTATTTTCATAAACTATGTAATCAAAAGGCGATAACTACAAACCTTTACGTCGCACAGTCTAATTTGTTTACATACGCGCACCTGCTTGCAGCAGACTATCGATATGAAAATCACTTTGAATTCTCCTTTTAATAGGTAAGTATCAACATAAACTGGTAACAGAAACAAAAATAAGAAATATTTTGTGAAAATATGTCTCAAATATAAGCCTGTTTATCGGTCGTAAACGTCGAAACGCCTTTTCCTCAGTTCGTGACTTAGTTTCATATTGACAAAATGTAAAGCGAAGTAACTGGAAGTAAAATGTAAACTTAGAAAAGTGACTTGTTTATGCAGACAAAAAATGTCGCACAACAAATTGATTTCTTAAACGTCACGAAACGAGTGCATAGGTCGAATGTAGGAGAAAGAAAGATAATATAGAAATGCTTTTTTTCTCTCGAATGCAGTGGAATAAAACATGCACTAAAGCTTTGCCTGATTTTGTATTCACTTTCTTCGATGTCTGACATTACGACTCGATCTTGACACGAGGGTCAACATTTCGAAAGGATGCTCAAACACCTTATTACAGATAGATAGCTAATATTACACACTTAAATGATTAAATATATGTGATATTAAATGTTTATTTGGCTTGAAACAAATTAAGAGAAGAACAAACTCTGATAAACAATAGATTTAGAAATAAAGAAAATCTGCTCTTTCGCACCCAATTAATTTCATACTTGCCACCTAATAAATAGTAATGGGACTCGCAACTGGCATTTCTCTTGCACCAAACATATATTGTATGCATCAACGATTTAGATAAACAATTTAGCTGATATGTTGTTTCAAGTGTGGTCTACTTTTTAGCTCCACTGGCTGAAAGCCAGTCGAGCTTATGTCATGGCGAATTGTCCGTCGTGCGTGCGTGCGTGCGTAAACTTTTTCCTTTAAACGACTTCTTCTCCCTAACCACTTGGCCAATTTGGTTGAAACTTCATGGGAAGCATCCTCTCAATGTCCTCTACTAAATTCCTTCAAATTTTTTTGATCCATTCGAAATTCTGGTTTCCATGGCAACCGAAAGAAAAAAATAGTGTGAACTTAAAAAATCTTCTTCTCCAAAAGTGTCAGGCCGATTTTCAAATAATTTTGTAGAAATGTTCCTTGGGTGACTCTTTATTAGATTCCTTCAAGAAATGTTGATTGGTTGAAAAACATGGCCGCCAGGGGGGCGGGGCTATTTTGCCTTATATTGCAATAGTGAAAACTTAAAAAATCTTCTTCTCCGAAAGTGTCAGGTCGATTTTCAAATAATTTTGTAGAAATGTTCCTTGGGTGACCCTTTATTAGATTCCTTCAAGAAATGTTGATTGGGCGAAAAACATGGCCGCCAGGGGGCGGGGCTATTTCGCCTTATATAGCTATAGTGAAAACTTAAAAAATCTTCTTCTCCAAAAGTGTTCAGCAGATTTTCAAATAATTTTGTAGAAATGTTCCATGGGTGACCCTCTATCAGATTCCTTCAAGCCATGTTGATTGGTAAAAAAACATGGCCGTCACAGGGCGGGGCTATTTTACCTATATGGCTAAAGAGAAAACTTAAAAAATCTTCTCCTCCAAAAGTGTCAGGCAGATTTTCAGATAATTTTGTAGAAATGTTCCTTGGGTGACCCTTTATTAGATTCCTTCAAGAAATGTTGATTGGTTGAAAAACATGGCCGCCAGGGGGCAGGGCTATTTTGCCTTACATAGCTATAGTGAAAACTTAAAAAATCTTCTTCTCCGAAAGTGTTCAGCCGATTTTCAAATAATTTTGTAGAAATGTTCATTGGGTGACCATAGTGAAAACTTAAAAAATCTTCTCCTCCGAAAGTGTTTGGCTGATATTCAAATAATTTTGTAGAAATGTTCCTAGGCTTACCCTCTATCAGATTCCTTCAAGCCATGTTGATCGGTTGAAAAATATGGCTGCCAGGGGCTGGGGCTATTTTGCCTTATATGGCTAAAGTGAAAACTTAAAATATCCTCTCCGACGAAAGTGTCAGGCCGATTTTCAAATAATTTTGCAGAAACATTCCTTGGGTGACACTCTACGAGATTCCTTTAAGCCATGGTGGTTGTTAAAAAAAATAGCCACCAGGGGGCAGGGCTGTTTAGAGATTTTGTTTTTGCCTTATGGCCGTGGAGCGATACTGGCCCTCTTGGGCCTCTTGTTAAACATATGAGGATAAATTTTAACATCTGTGAAATATTTATTATAATTATTATTAAAAAGGAGGAAGTTCATGTCTTCAGCAATTTAACCATTTTCTCAATGTTTTAAGCGTTTATAGGTTTTCATTGTTGCTTCAGACATGGAAAGGGTTTAATAGCTTTTTATTGCATGTAGATTTAAATCCCAAAATGTATTTGTTGTGGTTTTATTGACAAATACAAAACATCCAAAATCCTGACCAAAAGAAATCTTGAATTTTGTAGATCTATGTGGAATTTCAAAAATCCTGGAATTAGTCCTTATAAAAACATTATGTGTATGTTTAGACTAATGAAAGTCAAGAATACATGTGTGTTAAAAAGTAAATTAATGCAGTCTTTTCCGGCGACATTGATGCCTTGCATCAACTTTCTCTTGTAATATAAATTTAAAAGTGTTGAAATATGCATATAGACCCTTAACCTTTTCCCACTTACAGGAAATATGCGGCAGACGACTTTGAACATATTTTGTCAAATAATGGAAAATCTCTATAATTGAATGGATAACCTATGACTAAAGTGGAAAACATTGTGACAAAAGGAGAAATTGCACGTTTTGTGCAATTTCTTCTTTTGTTACTATGTTTTCAAAAAGCCGTCTGCTGCAGAGGCGTCAGAAAGCGTCTATATGAGGGAAAGGGTTAACCTTTTCCCACATACAGAAAATCTGCAGCAGACGACTTTGAACATATTTTGTCAAATAATGGAAAATCTCTATAATTGAATGGATAACCTATGACTAAAAGTGGAAAACATTGTGACAAAAGGAGAATTTGCATGTTTTGTGCAATTTCTTCTTTTGTTACTATGTTTTCAAAAAGCCGTCTGCTGCAGAGGCGTCAGAAAGCGTCTATATTAGGGAAAGGGTTAACCTTTTCCCACATACAGGAAATCTGCAGCAGACTACTTTTAAAACAATCATGCCAAATCATAGAACATATAAATGAAAGTGTAATTACTGAAAAAAGTTGAAAACGTTTTGGAAAAGTTAAATTGCTTGTTTTGAACAATTTCTATTTTTGTCACAATGTTTTCAGAAGTTGTCTGCTGCAGATGTGCCAGAATATGTCTACAGATTGGAAAGGGTTAATACATAACAATGCTTTAGAGATATATAGGATTGATCCTTAAAATGCCACAAACCAAAGACATATATATATAAATATTTCTATTTAGGTCTCGGGTATTACCCATCCGTACTCAATAGATTTGCACACAACACAGGTTTTAACCCTTTCCCTCATACGACAATTCTGCAGCAGACCACTTTGAACATATTTTGTCAAAAAATAGAAAATCTCTATAATTGAATAGATAACCTATGACTAAAAGTGGAAAACATTGTGTCAAAAGGAGAAATTGCTCGTTTTGAGCAATTTCTTTTATTGTCACTATGTTTTCAAAAAGCTGTCTGCTGCAGAGGCGTCCGAAAGCGTATATATGAGGGAAAGGGTTAAGGATCAAATATGGATTTAAGTCCATGAGATGTTCACCTTGTCTAGAGCTTTGACAAAGATGCCATTTTATGGTTTGAAATTGAAGGAAATTTACACATTAAGTGTTGAAATAGAGGCATATAATCGGAGTAAAAGGTAAATAGATCACTAGTTAAAATCCCTGTTTCCTGCAATTTTTCAACATACCTGAGAAAAAGGTGACCCTCTTCCAACATTGTACAAATTATTCCAATCCGTTGAAAGACATGGAGGGCTTGTATGCATAGAGTAAGAACATTGAAAGTTATATTAAATCAAGTGAGCCATATAGGACAATCATGGTGTTAAAAGGCACCTATTTGGTTCAGAGGCATCAACATGACTTCTTTTTAGCTCACCTGAGCTTTGCTCAAGGTGAGTTATTGTGATCGCCTTTTGTGCGGTGTGCGTCGTTCGTCAACTTCTTCTCCTCAGTAACCAGTGGGTCAATTTGGATGAAACTTCACAGAAAGCATCCTCTCAATGACCTCACCAGAATTCCTTCAAATTTTTGGGATCCATGCAAAATTCTGGTTTCCATGGCAACGAAACCGAAAAAACTTCAAAATTCTTCTTCTCCCAAACTGGTTGGCAGATTTGAAAATAATTTTGTAGAAATGTTCCTTGGATGACCCTCTATCAGATTCCTTCAAGCCGTGTTGATTGGTCGAAAAACATGGCCGCCAGGGGGGGGGGGGGGGGGGCGGGGCTATTTTGCCTTATATGGCTATAGTGAAAACTTAAAAAATCTTCTCCCCCGAAAGTGTCAGGCCGATTTTCAAATAATTTTGTAGAAATGTTCCTTGGGTGACCCTCTATCAGATTCCTTCAAGCCATGTTGATTGGTCGAAAAACATGGCCGCCAGGGGGGGGGCAGGGCTATTTTGCCTTATATGGCTATAGTACAAACTTAAAAAATCTTCTCCTCCAAAAGTGTCAGGCCGATTTTCAAATAATTTTGTAGAAATGTTCCTTGGGTGATCCTCTATCAGATTCCTTCAAGCCATGTTGATTGGTCAAAAAGCATGGCCGCCAGGGGGCGGGGCTATTTTGCCTTTTATGGCTATAGTGAAAACTTAAAAAATCTTCTCCTCCATAAGTGTCGGGCCGATTTTCAAATAATTTTGTAGAAACGTTCCTTGGGTGACCCTCTTTCAGATTCCTTCAAGCCATGTTGATTGGTCGAAAAACATGGCCGCCAGGGGGCGGGGCTATTTTGCCTTATATGGCTATAGTGAAAACTTAAAAAAACTTCTTCTCCGAAAGTGTCAGGCTGATTTTCAAATAATTTTGTAGAAATGTTCCTAGGATGACCCACTTTCAGATTCCTTCAAGCCATGTTGATTGGTCAAAAAACATGGCCGCCAGTGGGCAGGGCTATTTTGCATTATATGGCTATAGTGAAAATTTAAAAAATCTTCTCCTCCAAAAGTGTCAGGCAGATTTCCAAATAATTTTGTAGAAATGTTCCTAGGGTGACCCTCTATCAGATTCCTTCAAGCCAAGTTGATTGGTCGGAAACTATGACTGCCAGGGGGCGGGGCTTATATAGCTAAAGTGGAAAAAAAAAATCAGGTGAGCGATTCCAGGGCCATCATGGCCCTCTTGTTTATATAAAGGGTCCAGAGATTTGATTAACCCTTTCCCTAATACAACAATTCTGCAGTAGACGACTTAGAACATATTTTGTCAAAAAATAGAAAATCTCTATAATTGATTGGTTAGATAACCTATGACTAAAAGTGGAAAACATTGTGGCAAAAGGAGAAATTGCTTGATTTGAGCAATTTCTTCTTTTGTCACTATGTTTTCAGGCGTCAGAAAGCGTCTATATTCAAATTTATCTCTTTCCAACGTGCAGACACAATTAGATTACAGGGGCGTAGCTCCCTTTAGGCACTGTAGGCACGTGCCAACACATTTTTTCTCAAAATGGCCCAAAATACAGCTGCGGCAATAGACATCTGCGTAATGTATTGACAAGATCAGCCTGCGCTGTCCGCACAGACTGATCCGGCCGACACATTCCGTCTTAGGGGGATAGATGTATAGAGTAGTGATTCCTGAAACAGAAAATCCACAGGAGGCGAAAAGTGTCTATCTGGGTAGGCCTGTGTGGCATGCTTAGGCTGATCCGGGTCGATACTTTACGCAGAGTCCACAATGTTGATTTTCTCACGAGACGGCCTACACATTGATTATTGCAAAGTTACGCCCCTGGATTAATTTAGAAGACAACTTTTGAAATTGCTGATAATGAAAAATTTCTCCTTTTGCCATAATATTTTCCACTCTTCAGTATTAAATAATTATACATGTACTTTCACTTATAGATGTTTCCAAATTTTTGCTTAGAAGCTTTCAAAGTCATCTGCTGCATATTTGTTGTATGAGAGTAACCTTGGGTGTAAAGCAACCTGACCAGCGATGAAGATTGTTTGTTTAATAACTACAAATTGTATATTCAAAATGAAGAAATCTTATAAACAGTGTGATAGGAATGAAGATAAGGCGAAAGTACATTGTGTACATTTAGATGAGCTTTACAGATTGTTTATAAATCCCTTTCCGAAATACAGAAAATTTGCAACCCACGACCTTGAAAACATATTGGCTAAAATGTAAAAATTCTTCCATAAATGATGAGCAATTTCTTCTTTTGTCAAAATGTTTCCGAAAAACGTCTGCTGTAGAGAAGAAATGAAGAGAATAATGAACTTTCTCAACCAGTTCTTATACTGGAGATACTTGTCATACAGTCATCATCTTGCTGAGTTTTGAGATTGTTTTTGAAAATAAATCAGTTTTGTTTAAAAACAAATTCCTAGTTTAAATTTTTGTTTACTGTTTGTAATGAACAAGAAAGAATTGATCCCTTTCCGAAATACATTAAATCTGCAGCAAATATCTTCGTTATGAATGTACACATTTTGAATATATATGAAAACATTCGGGCAATAGAAGATATTGCTCTTTATGAGCCTGGATGTTTTCAAAGCTGTGCTGCAGATTTATTGTATGTACTAGGTTAAGAAATACGTTGAATAAAGAAGAAATATAAAAGACTGGAAACATCTGTCAAGTGTGGGTTGTACTGACCCTTTCCCACATTTAGACACCTTTTAAAGCATCTGCAGCAGACAAGTTTTTAAACATTTTGACAAAATGAGAAATTTCTCCTTTTGTCACAAAGTTTTTAAGTCACTTCAATGACTGTTCAATCATTTGTAGAGATTTTCCATAATTTTGCCCATACATTTTCAGAAGTGGTCTGCTTTATATTTATGGTATGTGTGAAAGGGTTAACAAGATGTAAACAATATGTTAACAAGATGTAAACAATATATTGTTTACACAAATCTTTTGTTAACAGTGGTTATAGATACCGGTAGATGCTGACTATCTTTGTCCATTTCCTAATGACTGTTATTGAACCCCCCCTGTCCATCAGAAAAGGTACAAATTGGCTTTCGTTAAATGTGTAGATTCAGATTCAGGGGGGCTGTTTTGTCTGTAATTGCTATAGTGAAAACTTTAAAAAAAAATCTTCTTAAAAAGAATCTGGCTGATTTCCAAATAATTTGGAGGAATGTTTCTAGGGTGAACCTCTATCAGATTCCTTCAAGCTTTATTGATTGGTCGATCAGTTAACAGGTTAACCGGATAAAATCATGGATAACAATCATGGATAACAATCAATATTCACTTAAGTTACTTCCCTCTTTTGTTATTTTTCTTTTCTTGGACATTTCCAAATTGAAAGCATTAGTTTACCCGCGGTCGTATATACATATATAGATGCACTTAACACTTTTATCCTCATCACAGCGTTTGAGATATTTGCAGACAAAGGATATAGAAGGCAGCATCATTGCAATATTCAGTGATCTATTTTTAGCTCACCAGAGCAGGAAGTTTGCTTGTTAACTACCTATAGGCAACATTTTGCATCCAATCTTCATGAAAGTTTATCAGAACATATATCTCCATCAAATCTAGGCCAAGTTTAAAACTGGGTCATGTGGGGTCACAAACTAGGTCACTAGATCACTTGATCAAATTAAATGAAAATCTTGTTAACACTCGGGAAGCCGCATTTTAAACTTGAGCATGTTGAAACGTTGTCAGAATGATTGTCGTAGTAATATCTAGGCCAAGTTCGAATATAGTGATAAATTGATATTGTCTGCACCCATGGCCCTCAAACTTGACATGGAGGTTGGGGGTGACCGGTAGATGACCCCTATTGATGTTGAGGTCATTGGATCAAAGGTCAAGGTCACAGTGAGCTTGAACGCGAAAAGCTTGTCAGAGTGATAACTGGACATTGGCTGCACCCATGGCCCTCAAACTTGACATGGAGGCTGGGGGTGACCCTTATTGATTGTGAGGTCATCAGGTCAAACGTCTAGGTCAATGACATTGAATGCGAAATTTTCTCGACATTGCATGCACCCATGACCCTAAAACTTAACATGGATGCTGAGGGTGATCAGTAGATGACCCCTATTGTGAGGTCATCATGTGAAAGGTCAAGGTCACAGTGACCAAGCTTGTCCGAGTGATAACTAAACAAGTCCTCAAACTTGACTTGGAGGTAGAGCCTGACCAGTAGATGACCCCTTTTGATTTTGAGGTCATTGGGTCAATCAAAGGTCAAGGTCACAGTGACTTTGAATGCAAAAAGCTTGTCAGTGTCATAACTCCACATTGCCTGCACCCATGGCCCTAAGACTTGACATTGAGGGTGACCAGTAGATGACCTCTATTGATTTTGAGGGTCAAAAATCGTCCAAATATTCCTGACAACATGGCGCTCAGGGGGGGAGGGGGGGCTGGGGGCGGCATAATGTTTGACAAACATCTCTTGTTGTTCATTGTTTTCATCTTGTAAAATTCTTGTTTATGTACTTGGCAGACGAGCGTCGGGCACCCGCAGGCATTGCTCCTGTTAACATGTAAAATGAAAGAGTGCATTAAAAAGAAATGGCATTAAAACCCAATCAATGAAGCAAGTGCTAGGGCTTTCAAACTTCGATCGTAGTTACACATTGTCATAGTATGTCGTTGATGATGTGTGTACACACTGTGTAGCCTATTTTCTGTGTGAAAACCCTTGTTATATTGACTCCAAATTTGCACACATTTTGTCTTTGTCTTTTACAGTTGTATTGATTAGTCAGAGTGGGGGACGGCGAGATATATTGTTAAGCTTAATTCTTATTCTCATATATTTACGAGGCAATCGTCCCTTAATCCTTTCCCACATAAACTTTGAAAACATCTCGGCAAAAATGTGAACAATCTGTATAAATGAAAGTGTTAATATTGAATAGAGTTGTAAACTTTGTTACAAAGTGAGAAATTTCTCATTATAAGCGATTTCTTCTTTAGCCACATGCGGGAAAGTGTCATAATAGCTTACAGGTTAATTATGCAACGCACAGAACTAATGTATGACTTTTTGCATATTTTCAGTCACCGGACCACTCTCTGAAATGCAGATAGCATTCATCTGTCGAGAGACCTTGAAAGGATTAAAGTACCTACACAGTCGGGGGAAAATGCACAGGGATATAAAGGTATTATAATCCATGTAAATTGTAGAATAAGCGATGTTTTTAAGTGTTATATTTGACCCTCTATGTGGAATTTTGTGTGTCACACACATGGTTTAAATCAATTTAAGAAACAGTACAGGTGTATTTAGATTTGTCTTTCATCACATCTTGCTATAACTGAGATTTAATGAGTAGAACATGATAACTAGGCTTAGAAATGAATTGAAAGTTTGGTTAAAGCCAGTCAAGCTTAGGTCGTGGTGAATTGTATAGTATAAAATAAGCCAATTTATTTCTATAGTCTAATAATCTACAGTCTAATCATTACTGTCACTCTCTACAACAACAAAATCTTCTCCAAACTGGTTGGTTGATTTTCTAATAATTTTGTAGAAATGTTACGTGGGTGACCCTCTATCAGATTTCTTCAAGCCATGTTGATTTAAAAAACATGACCACCAGGGGGAGTTGCGGCTGTTTTGCCGTATATGGCTTTAGTAAAAGCTTAAAAAATCTTCTTCTCCTAATATATCTAGCTGATTTCTAAACAATTTTGTAGGAATGTTTCTTGGTTACCCTCTATCAGATTCCTTCAAGCCATGTTGATTGGTTGAAAAACATGGCCACAAGGGGCCGGGCTGTTATCCCTTTCCCTCATACGGCAATTCTGCAGCAGACGACTTTCAACGCATTTTGATAAAACATAGAACATCTCCATAATTGAATGGATAACCTATAACAAAAAGTGGAAAACATTGTGGCAAAAGGAGAAATTGCACGTTTTGTGCAATTTCTTCTTTTGTCACTATGTTTTCAAAAAGCTGTCTGCTGCAGACGCGTCAGAAAGCGTCTATATGAGGGAAAGGGTTATGCCACATACAGTACAGCTCACGCGGAAAACGCATCGTCCGCGAGCCACCGCGGACAAATCTCAACGCGGACAAATATTTTGGTCCGCGAAGGTGGGTGGAATTCCACCCATCACCGCGATTTGTTTTTATGTCCATCGCGGACGCAACAAGATAACCCCAGGGGGTTGATAAAACCGATCATCGTGGAGTTGCGGTGGAACCATCGCGGAATCGCGGTGATATTTTTTTGAATAGATAAGCTTTTTCTCGCCGTTTTGCTGAGAGTTTTTTTTTAATTTTTAATTTTTATTTCATTACAGTACTAATAACTGTTGTTGAAGAGGATAATGATTATAAATCAGTACTAACTATAAAGCAGCATATATGCGTAACAACTTAATTCATTAAAATTCATCAATACAATTCCCCTAAACTTGATGTATTCTGTAAACGATACAACTACGTGATAATAAAACTGTTAATTCTGCCTGAAAGATGTGTAGCTTACTTTAAATCTCACTAATAAATGCCGTAATTCCATTGTCAATTACCACAATTACCAATGCATTGTTCATTCTTAATCGCCTATAAATTATTTTTTTAAAACCTGTTTCAAAGTCGGCTGAATAACAAAAACAAACTTTGCAAACAAAGAAGTGTGAAGCGCCCATGTTAACTACATGTAAAATACATTCTACTATGTTTCTTCTCTGTACAACACATTGCGTTAAAATGAAAATTTATTATTTTCAACAATATTACAATTGGATAATTCATTTATTAAGTTGATAAGAAAAGCTCAAAAATCAACAATCTGTCTTTATTAAGAGATTCAAGTACATGTACTGTATATACAAAATGCAAAGATATATATACAATGTACATGTACATGTATTGTAATTTAACAATATTTCTCTCTTACTAAAAAATGTGAGATAATCATATGTACGATAAACGTATATCCGATGTCCGCCATTTTCTATTAAGAAACTTGACCTTATCGTAAACAAACACAATCTTCCACTGTTTTTCGAATAATTTGCTGAAATGGAATGAATTTTAGCAAGTTGTGTCATAAAATAATCGCAATTCGTCAATAAACGTGTACATGTACATAATCGGAAAAAAAACACTTTTTAATAAAAGTATAACATTTTTACAGGTGGAATCGCGGTGATTTCAAAATAGATAAGAATAGATAAGAAGCTCGAATCGACGACATGTCAATCGCGGTGATATAATTAGCCCGTAGGCGGTATTGCGGTGATCATATAGGTTGAATTGCGGTGATTATCCGCGATGAAAAATATTTGTCCATCGTGGGATCGCGGAAAACGCGTTTTCCGCGTGAGCTGTACTGTATAAATATGGCTATAGTGAAAACTTTAAAAATCTTCTTCTCCTAAAGTATCCGGCCAATTCAAATTAAGATGCTTTAGTCACAACATTTGGAAAGCAACTTTGTTGTATTAACCCTTTCCCTCATATAGACGCTTTCTGACGCCCCTGCAGCAGACAGCTTTTTGAAAACATAGTGACAAAAGAAGAAATTACTCAAACAGGCAATTTCTCCTTTTGCCACAATATTTTGCACTTTTAGTCATAGGTTATCCACTCAATTATAGAGATTTTCTATTTTTGACAAAATATGTTCAAAGTTGTCTGCTGCAGAGTTGTCGTGTGAGGGAAAGGGTGAAGAGAAAGAGTTATGTATAGTTTTGACTGGACAGAGTTAACTTTTATACCACATTCGTATATTAACTTAAGAGATTACTTCCTGTTTGTAATTTGATGATACAAATACAATATTAGAAAGATAATCCACCATGATAGGCTTATATGACTGTTTTGATCACAATGGAGTGGAGCATTTTACACTGATAATGACCAAAGCTGCTTTTCACTTTAACCATTTACCTGATATGATATCTTAAGGGTAATCTGTGTAAAAAAATGTGATTTTTCTAAAGGCAGCTTCAATATCCATTTCCAAATGAATTGTGTTTCATTTTAACCTGTCAAGAAATAGGATTACTCATTTTATCATTACAAGACCCTGCAAGCCTAGAAATTCCTTCTGCTTCAGACAAACAGACTCATTTAGTTGTATCTGCAGCTGGCATTTTATGTAGCAAGATGAGAAAAAGTTAATAATTAGCATTTTCTCCTTTTTAGCTCTACTGGCCAAAGGCCAGAAGAGCTTATGCCGTGGCGTGGTGTCCACAGTCTGTGCGTGCGTCCGTAAACAATTGCTTGTGAACGCGATACAGTCTTCAGTTTTGATTGTATCTCGATCAAACTTATACAGTAGTTAGATATCCTTGAGAGCTTGGTTCCTTCGGCAAACCAGCCAGATCCGCCCATGCAAGACTGGATAGCTACGTAGTGGCCCTTGAAATTGTCAAAATTGCTATAATAGAGCTTGTGAACACAATAGAGGCTCCATTTACTATCTGACCTTCACCAAACTAAGGTAGTAGTTAAATATTGATGAGAGCTTGGTTCCTTTCGAAACCCAGCCAGATGTACCCTTGCATGACTGGATTATGGCCCTTGAAGTTGTCAAAGTTGCTATAATACAGCTTGTGAACACGATAAAGTCTCCATTTACTATTCGATCTGCACCAAATTTAGATAGTAGTTAAATATTGATGAGAGCTTGGTTCCTTTTGCAAACCAGCCAGATCCGCCCATGCAAGGCTGGATTATGGCCCTTGAATTCGCCAAAATTGCTATAATACAGCTTGTGAACACAATAGAGGCTCCATTTACTATCTGATCTTCACAAAACTTAGGTAGTAGTTAAATATTGATGAGAGCTCGGTTTCTTTCGAAAACCAGCCAGATGTGCCCTTGCATGACTTCAACATACATACATGCTCTGGATTGAAAATGACGAAAGAACCATCCCAGTAGAGCGTAGGCCCTCATGGGCCTCTTGTTTCATAATGTTTCCAATTCAGTATAATAGTTATGTATTTAACATATTTTGCTATCAAAGGTAATCTGCCGCAGCTTTGTTGTATGTCAGAAAGGGTTGAACATTATCATTAGGGAAATTAAACTAGGTGAAGCTTATCCTTACAGCTAAAATGTCATTCAAGCATTTTGAGCTTTCTTGCTGGATTATTTCCCACGTCTTTCAGACGCATATGCAGCAGACGGGTTCTATATATTTTGGCTTAATAGTTTTCAAAGTCATTGCTGCACAGCAGATTTGTTGTATGTGGGAAAGGGTTATGATCAAATGAAGATAGTATCACTATGTAATTTGATCTTTAGCCTACTTATTTAACCCTTTCCAACATACAACAAATCTGCAGCAGACGACTTTCATGATACAGTCATCTTTTGTAAATATAGTGAGAAAGAGAAATCTTGCTAAAAAAAAAAAATCTGCTTTGCTACAATGATTTCAACTCTGTATGAAAATTATGCTCCCAATTTCTCAGATGTTACCATTTTAACTCAGATTTTGTAAAGCAGACGACTCTACGACTAACACAATTAACAGGAAAATTATTAAAACTTCCCTGGTGGTCAATTTTGCTGCTGTTGTTGCCTGACTCTGATGGACAATTCTTCAAATGTTTTCACCTTCAATTTCAGGGTGCAAACATTCTTTTAACAGATGATGGATCTGTCAAATTGGGTGAGACAGTCATGTTTTATTTCTCAACAAATTGAAATATTAATTATTAACTTTCTCCTTATGGATATTTTACACATTATGGGTATATACTTTAACCCTTTTCAAGATGCAGACGCTGTTGCATCACACGCCTTCAGCCACAATGTTTTGTAGTTTGACTATTGGGATAATATGAGAGCAATGGTACTCACCCTGGCATCAGCGTCACACCTTGGTTAAGGTTTTGAACGCAAGTACATATATTACACCATTGCTCAGTTACTACTAGATGTATTGCATTGAAACTTTCTATGTAAATAATCAAGTAAGATAATTCTATGTTGCATTTAATGCAAATTATGGCCCTTTTTAGCTCACCTGAGTGGAAGTGCTCAAGGTGAGTTATTGTGATCGCTTTATGTCTGCTGTCCGTCTTCCATCACCATCTTCTCATCTCTGATCAGGGGGTCAATTTGGATGAAACTTCATAGAAAGCATCCTCTCAATGACCTCAACAAAATTCCTTCAATTTTCATATCCATGCAGAATTTTGGTTTCCATGGCAATTGAAAGAAAAACAAATTCTCCTCCAAAACCAGTTTGCTGATTTTCAAATTATTTTGTTGAAATATTCTTTTGAGTAACCCTCTAGCAAATACCTTCAAGCCATGTTTATTGGTCGAAAAACATGCTTCATGGCCCTCTTGTTTGTATCGCATTGAAACTTTATTCAACTCTTCCCAACCATCGCACCTTTGTAAACACTCAATGCAGATAACTCTATCCTGTATATAATGCAATTATGGCCCTTTTTAGCTTTTTCAAAGAAAAGGTTAGCTATGCTACTCTCCTTGGTGTCTGCATTGGCGTCACACCTTGGTAAAGTTGTATTTTTCAAACCGTTATAGTAATTGCTTTGAACTTTACAATACTTGTTCACCTTCATTACCTCCATCAACAGACAAGAGTTCATAACGTCAAGATTTTAATAATAACTAAGGTCCTTTTTAACCTAGAATTTTTGTTTAGTTTTACGTACCACATGATTTTTTTTCAAAACCATTTAAGATATAGCTTTTCTCTATTAATATCTATTTACCATCAGTACAATCATCAACAGACAAGAGTACATTACTCTGCAAAGTTTTTGTGAGAATAGTGGCTCTTTTTCGCTATTGGATTATATTTTTTTTTACTTTGAAATTGTGGTTTAAATTTACATGTAACTACTTTTGAGTCCATATCTCAGTAAGTAATAGTGGTAGAATAGACGAGCGTACTGTCTTATGGACAGCTTTATTTAAATAACTAGCCACGAATGTTCGCCATATTTAGACAATGAGCAAAGCACATATTTCAGCCAGCTCTGTTGAAAGTCAAACATTATACAACTTTGAAAACAACAAGGCAAGAATATTAAAAATCTTTAAAATAGAAAGTTGAATTATTGAATATAGTTGAAAGTGTTGTGGCAAAAGGAGAAATACTAATGTCTCCTTCAACCACATTGTTTTCAAAAGCTCTTGACAAAAGAAATGCTCAGTTTTTGGCTAACAATGAAATGATAATAATTATATTTTGTTACATTCCAGCCGATTTTGGTGTGTCAGCTCAAATTACGCAAACTATGTGTAAAAGAAAGTCTTTCATTGGAACTCCTTATTGGTGAGTATTAAATGCAGAACTAACTCCTTCACTGGTTTAGAAAAGAAACCTATTGAAAACATTGTGGAAAAGGGAGAAATTAATGAAAATGAACAATCTTTCTTTTTGCTCATGATGTTTTCAACTCTGTATCAAAGTTAAACTTAAGCTTCGAGATATTACACTTTTACTTAAGAATGTGTAAAGTAGACAACCCTTAATGGGTCATAATGAGGCAAAAGATCAATCTTGTTGAATATAGGTTTGACTAAATTAAATCGGAAACAAAACATTGTTACTATTTTTAACACTCTTGTATTTTGAACCTGACAGGACTCTGTCTCAGGAAAGCTTGTGTTGGCTTTGAGAATGAACGAAATATCCTCTGTCTAATTAATACCAAAAAAATAATCATACGTAACAAGCAGATGAAAAGAAATATTCAATAACCTATGAAACATTCCTAAATTACCCCAACACTGCTAAGGGTGCTTCCATTTTGGATAAGTATTAACCCTTTCCCTCATATAGACGCTTTCTGACGCCTCTGCAGCAGACAGCTTTTTGAAAACATAGTGACAAAAGAAGAAATTGCACAAAACGTGCAATTTCTACTTTTGCCACAATGTTTTCCACTTTTTGTCATAGGTTATCCATTAAATTATGGAGATTTTCTATGTTTTGACAAAATACGTTCAAAGCCGTCTGCTGCAGATTGTCGTATGAGGGAAAGGGTTAAATAGTGGTCATGCATAAAAACACTTGTAAATGATCCTCGTCTAGTCAATTATTTTTAAAACCAAAATTTATGGATATTGAAATGCATTACATTTTTAATTCACTTATAATTATATTCTATGACTTTGTATGAAATATTGTATGTATATTTATTATTATTTTCCATTGTTAGAAAACAACAATGAGAATCCCAAATATACAGTGGTCATGCAAAAAACATGAATTGAACATTATCACCGTCTAGTCAATCATTTTTAGCTTGACCATTCAGAAAATATGTGAGCCATTCTACTCCCCTGGTGTGAGGGGTTCCAGGGGTTGTGAGTTTGAATCCCGGCTCGGCCAACTTTCTTTCCGAGGATTGACAAAAGTCCATGCGACATGCGTCATTCGTCTTCCACCAATGGGCTAAGTCTATGTGGAAAAGCAGCCAGTTGCTTGGGAAGATTGTTGTGTGGAGTACTGGTGTTAGAAAACCAGGAAATGCATGAGAAGGTGAACTGGCCACCGTGATATAACTGAGAAATTGTTAAAAACAGCGTTAAACCCCAATCAATCCCCTGGTGTGGGGCGTCGGCGTCACACCTTGGTTAAGATTTGGCATGCAAGTACATATATTAAATTATAGCTCAGTAACTACTGGATTTATTGCATTGAAACTTTCTACAATGCTTCCCAACAATCACACCTATGTTAATAATCAAGTTAGATAACTCTTTTCTGCTTTTAATGCAGGTTATGGCCCTTTTTTTTGTTAGAAATCTGGGTAAAGTTTTGCATGCAACTACATTAAAAGTCCATATCTCTGTAACTACTTCAAGCATTCTATTGAAACGTTTTAAAACCCTTCCCAACCATCACACTTATATATACAATTAAGTAAGATAACTCTATCCTGCATATAGTGCAAATTATGGCCCTTTTTTTACTTAGAAATTCAGAAGTTTTGAGTGCAATTACATTAAGAGTCCATACTTTAGTAAATACTTGATGCATTGCATTGAAACAACCATCACACCTATGTAAATAATCAAATTAGATAACTCTATTCTGCATATACTGCAAATTATCTCACTTTAAGCAATTCTGGTTAATGTTTTGCATGCAACTACAACAGTCTCAGTAACTAATAAGTGTGGAATAGTCGAGCAGGATGTCTTGCCGACAGCTATTGTTAAAATTGATATTTATTTTCATAGAACGCTGTATAATTATTTTTTTCAAACATTTCATGTTTTTTAGCTCACCTATGCACGAAGTGCAAGGTGAGCTATTGTGATCACATTTTGTCCGTCGTGCATCGTCAACATTTGAGCTTGTTAACACTCTACAGGCTACATTTTGCATCCAATCTTCATGAAAGTTTATTAGAACATTCATCTCCATCAAATCTTGGACAAGTTTGAAACTGGGCCATATGAGGTCAAAAACTAGGTCAAATTGAAGTTCAGTTCGAACATGGGTCATGTCTGGTCAAAAAGTAGGTCACTAGGTCAAATTAAAGGAAAATCTTGTTAACCATCCAGAGGCCGCAATTTTTGCTTCAGCAGTTTGAAATTTTGTCAGAATGTTTGTCTTAAAAATATCTAAGTTCGAATATGGGTCATATTGGGTCAGAAACTGTTTCACATATGACAAGACTTGCTGCAGGTGACTTTGAAATCCTTCAGACAAGACATATTCTTCAGATGCATTACAATACCCTGTGGGAAAGGATTAATCTTAGTTATATATATGTCTGCTCCATGAGAAAACAGGTGATAGTGACATCGCATAAGAAATGATGTAATCATCACTCAAAGTATGATGTCATTTGAGTGTGTGTACACGGAAGTAAACTCACATGTTTACACAGAGTTTAATTTGGTTGTTTAACATCATGTTCATCGGCGGATGTAATGAAGAGCGACATACTGTTGCCTATTGATCTTCCGAAGCAACAATGATTCCAGATATTCTTTAAACAATGGGGAAAACAGTTTGATGAAAGGATCTTGATCAGCTGTTAGGTTTTTGCTGTATGCTGCGATTCATGTTGGGTACTTGTTCTTTTAACAATACTGTCTGTAAATATATGGGGGTATTTTTTCTTTTCAATACAATGTAATGCCGCCATGCAGCGGTGGTGTATACTATTTACATGGTGCCGACATATATATGGTAATATCATCTTCAAGAATTTGTGACTAATGAAATCCTGATAAGCTTTTGCATTTGTTCAGCCTGGTTAGGCTGGTGCTTGTCCATTCCGTTTTACATTCTTCCTGAGAGTAAGTAAGTAATGTTCAAAGCCAACTTAAGTATGAAATATAAATGAAATTGGCTCTGAATGTTTGACTTGACAAAAAAACACCTGAACATCTTGTTATCTATTTATCCGAACTGCCATGTGTTCCCCCACTGACGAAACAAGTGTTGTTTTGATTGTTGTTTTGTCATTATCTAGTTATCCCAGCTGTCATGAAAGCAGACTGTTGCAGACGTGAATGTTTGATTTGACAAAGATACACCTGAACATGTTGTTATCTATTTATCTCAACTGCCATGTTATCCCCCACTGACGAACCAAGTGTTGTTTTGATTATGTCAAATTAAAGCAGAATGTTGCATATCTGAATATAAATAAGAGAAAATGATAAAAATATCATCATTTGTTAAATTCAATTTACTTATACAATACAATACAATACAATATGCTTCTATTGTAATATAAGGCCTCCGGCCCACAATACATATAAATTACACACAAATCAATGTTTGAGAGCAACTCACAATATACACAATTTTGACAACAATTCTTAATACAGACAATACATGTAGATATGCAAATAGTTATTTACCAAGTATCATACTTTATGAATTAATAAGTGTCATAAATATGCACTTAATTCATCCTAATTAATTCAATTTAATATTTTCTTTTTAAATGATTTGTTCATTTGAAGTATTCTTATATATCAATTATTAGAAGATATTTTCAAATAAGTCTCTCTTCAAAATTTGATTTTGAGAACGGGTTCGGCGATGTGTTTGAAAAAAAATAGACCACCAATCAAACTCCTGTAAAAACCGGAGATAGAACATTGTAAGCAGCATAGACTGCGCCATGTTTCATTGAAAAGGGTGAATCAAATAAAAAAAGTTACCATTGTTTTTACTTCTTATCAAGAGCAATTATTGCTGTCTGACGATGCAAATATGACGTCAAAAGTCACATGGTATACACATACTGTGGTTAGAGCACCTAAGATTTTATTTATATATAAGGCATGTCAATCGATAGGTATCTTTCAGTGTCCAATAATATTTTGAAATCTTTGTAGTAATAAGGTTTGAAGAGTTACACATACTTGTGAGCGACTTCTGTATTGAAAAAATATCAATAACTCTTTGTTTAAATGCTTATTTAACAGGGAATACTTTGACTGTGATACAAGTTTATTGTTGTTATTTGTTAAAAGTCATTCAACAATGCATTCAGTTATACAACAAAGACAGAGTTTCTGTCAACTGAAACCGTAGCTTTCGTAGTACTATCCAAACATCCATGAGTACTAAAGATTGGGTTTGACTATTGTCAAATGAGAATTGGTAGTGCATCCATCGACAGGAACTAGGACACTGATCTCAGATCTTTATGAGGTCTCTATAATAACAAACCACACAGGTTTTAGTAAATCGGATAATTTGAAATAAGACCTCGTTAAACAATTACTTTCAGAAAAGCCAAATCTAAATACATGCAATTCATTTCCTTCGATATAATTTATTTTCAGGATTTGTTCCTAAGTTTGTAAGCAATCGATGCACATGCATTCACATAATCATCTAGATGCGTAGAAATATTTTTTGTGTAGCACAGGAAATAAGACATCTTGTTCAAAACGCTGTCCTTTAAATGCACCACCATTCAATGTAGTATTGCTTTACAGGTGAAGTTATATGTTGAATGGCTTAAAAAGTACACAAGCCATTTTGATAAAAGTAAAAATAACGTTGCTGTTAATTTTGTTTAAGTGTCGAGTATAATTTATGAATATGACGTCGACATCATTACAACAATCAGTAACACATGTCTTCTTTTGACGTTGATTATGGCATCCATATTCGTCATAGAAAGTCCACAAATATATCAAAGGAAACTAGACAATTTGGACTATATCGAAATGTAAAAATCCTAAAATTGAAAATGTTGTCACTATCGGCAGTTTTCTCATGGAGTGGCCAATATGTAACATGATCGGATTATCTGTCTAACTAACACCCTATCTTTCCAGGATGGCTCCAGAGGTGGCGGCAGTAGAACGTAAGGGGGGTTATAATCAGCAATGTGATATATGGGCGGTAGGAATTACAGCTATAGAGTTTGCTGAACTTCAACCTCCAATGTTTGATCTGCATCCTATGAGGTAAGTTTGATTAGGTGTAACCCTTTCCCATATACAACTATCTTCTTACGCCTATGCAGCAGACGACTTATGAAAACATTTTGACACTGAGCAATTTCTCCTTCGGCCACAATGTTTTCACCTGTCTTCAATTATTATATTTTCATTTAAAGAGATATTTCATATTTTTGAAAAGATGTTTTCAAAGTTGTCTGCTGCAGATTTGTTGTATGTGGAAAAGGGTGGTTAAAACTTCAATCTCTATATGCTCATAGCCAGATGGACACCAAGTGAAATTACTTTTATCTGTACATTTCAAACAATGTAAGACTTAAATTTTCCAGATGCATGTTATGCAGTCAATGTTTTTACACTAGAAAAAAGCTTAGTTGGTATTGAAGATCGCTGTCAGTCCAGGCTCACTTGTAACTGTTGAATTTTCTTTGTTTGGTGTTTATTGTAACTTGTTTTGTGTTTATTGTGTGATATTGTTTTCAAAAGTTGTTTGGTACAGAGGCGTCTAAAATGGTCTGTATGAAGGAAACGGTTAAACTCCTACCCAGACTGAGTTTAACAAGAGGCATTCAATTTCATAAAAAGTTTTCATTTGCTACCTAGTTGTGCTTTGATGGCTGTATCATGCATATCGTTGATTAACAGTGCCACATACAACAAATCTGCAAAAGACGACTTTGAGAACCTCTAGGCAAAAACATTGAAAATCCCCATAAATGAAGATATACTGAAAAAAGTTGAAAACATTGTGGCAAAAGGAGAAATTGCTCGTTTTGAGCCATTTCTTCATTTGTCACAATATATTCAAAGGTTGTCTGCTTCAGAGGCGTCAGAAAGCGTGACATATACAACAAATCTGCAACAGACTACTTTGAAATTATTCAATTTTAATCATTTAATTTATGTAATTTCAGGGCCCTGTTTTTAATGTCAAAAAGTGGTTTTAAACCACCACAGTTGAAAGACAAAACAAAATGGTATGTACATGTTTAATTGTATTTCGTTTGCTAGCTCAACTGAGCCAGAAATGCTCTGGTAGAGCTGCTATGGTCACCTTGTTGTCTACCTATCAAATATTACCTTCAACAACAATAAACCTTTTGATCCATATAGTCCAAATTCTACCTTTCATGGATATTTTTTCAAATTTGGTCAAAATTATTGAATTCCATGTAAATAGGATAACTAATGCAAGTACAAAAAATAGCTTATCCTCAGAAAATAATGGTCCAATTACTAAATAGTGTCATTCAAATGTAACTTTATGTGACCTACTACAAAAATTATTCCAGTCATCGTAACTGATATAGAACTATATGGCTATCAATTTGAAAATTTGGCAGAGATGCTTCAGATAAATCTAGAAATCAGGTCAGTTATCCTTTAGTACATTATTTGTTTGCTAGTTTTCTGAAATGATATAATGAAACACCAAAATGTCCTTTTAATGTTTTATTGTGTAAATGTTTTCAATCTATTCAAGACTTTTAATGCTGAACTAGTCTTTTAAATTGGTATTAAAAAAACCACCTCTATAATATGTAAATTCTTTTCTTTGCAGGGCGTCAATTTTTCACAATTTTATCAAAGTCGCACTGACTAAAAACCCCAAGAAGAGACCACCGGCTGATAAACTGTTAGAGGTAAATTTCTGTTAATCTCTGGAAATTATTTATTTACTCCAGTTCAATCGAGTAAAGATTATTCACCAAACCATTGCAGCTCTAGAAAAATAACCGTATGAAATCCTTCAATAATTTTCAAGAAATATGTTGAAAAGGGCTTCACTTGTAGGTTTGTTATTAAAAAACATTTTGAGAAACTTTCAGTTCTACTCATGTATGTGGGTGAGTTATTGTGTTGGGGTCAACTTGCCTGATATTTCCACCTTCTTGACATAACAGGCAGGTCAAGTCTCCCGGAAGCAGACATCCAATGTGATAAAAAAAAGTTCCAAGAATTAATGCCAAAACTTTTAATACATTCTTGTCCAAAAGTACAGGCCTGATTTGAAAATTATTGTTTTCAAATGTTCCTAAGGTGACCTTGTTTTGCTTATATGAAGATATAGTGAGAACTTAATAAATCTCCTTGTTGAAAAGCAATGGCCAAATTTGAAAATAATTTGGCACAACTGTTCCTTGGGTGACCCTCTAACAAGAATGTTCACATTTTTCTGATCCATTGATAAACATGGCCACCAGGGGGTGGGGCTTGTGTTCCTTATTAGCTCGACTTTTGAAAAAACGAGAGCTATTGTCATGACCCTGGTGTGGTCGTCCAGTTAAGGTTTTTTGTTCAGCTCAGCTTTTTTTCTGTTTTCTATCAGTCGAGCGTCTGTGCCATACGCAGTGCTCTTGTTTGAATATATAGTGAAAACTTAAAAATATTCTTGTACAAAAGCACTGGCATGATTTGAAAATCGTTTTACAAAAATGTTCCTCGGATGACCATCTACGATGATTGTTCAAATAAATTATTCTAATCTGTTGAGAAAGATGGCCATCCGAGAGCGGGGCTCGTTTTTTGAGAAAGAGCATTGAACAGTTTTATTAAATCTGGTGAGCGATATAGGACCATCATGGCCCTCTTGTTTATGTTTCAGCATCCGTTTGTGCAAGGGCAGTTATCGCAAAGGCTTACAAAAGATTTATTAGACCGAGTACACAACCCACAACAACAGACTTTTGATTTACAACCAGAGGATGACGATGAGGTAACATAACCCTTATCAACTTAAAACAAATCTGCACTTTAACCCTTTCCCTTATATAGACATTTCCTGACAGCTCTGCAGCAAAAGACTTTTGAAAACATTATGACAAAAGAAGAAATTGCTCAAAACAAGCAATTTTTCCTTTTACCACAATGTTTTCAACTTTTTTCAGTAATTATACCTTTATTTAACGAGATTTTCTGAGTAATTGTCTAGATATTTCTAAAGTCTTCTGGTGCAGATTTGCTGTATGTGAACGTATTTGGCAAAAATGTGTAAATAAATGTATGATATAATTTGATAGAGTTGAAAACATTGTGGTAATAAAAGAAATTGCTCATAATAAGCAACTATTTAATTTGTCTAAATGCTTTAAAAAATCATCTCCTAAAGAGGTGTCCAAATGTGTCTGCCGTGTTTTCCCTCAGCTTTGAAACTAAGAGGTCATTGTGACCCCCCTTATCATCAAAGTTGGGGGACATCTTATATGTTTTGGGGGTCCACCTTTGAACTCTATATGATTAATATTAATTGTGTCCGTGGATGTAAATCAATTTATTTTGGGGAACATTTGAGTTGAAAATGTGTCAATGATGCAGGAATTGTGTGTCATATATGGGAAAGTTTTAAGCGATTTTCCAGACTTGAGTTATGCAAGAGACATTCACTGTCCTTAAAATGGTTTCCATTTGCAACCTTGATGTGTTTAGGTAGCCGTTTTATTCTCATCATTGGTTATCCTTTCCCACACACATTAAATCTGCAGCAGAACATTAAGGCAAAAATATGGATTTTCTCAATAATTTCAAATTAATGAATATGGTTGACAGTATTGTGGTAAAAGGATCTTCATGAGCAATTTCTTGTTTTGTTTAAATGTTTTCTAAGGCATTAATTCTATGTAGAACTTAGGTTGCTGTGGCATCAGAAAGGGAGGGGGGAAAAAAACTTAAAAAATTCTTCTGCTCTGAATATGCTTGTCTGATTCGGAGATATTATGGTAGAATTATTCCTTGAGTGATCATCTACAAAAGGTGTTCAAACCATATTGATTGGTTGAAAGATAAAGCATCCAGACAGCATCAGAAAAAAAAAAAAATTACCAACTTTATAATTCCATTCTTATTAAAGTTCTTGATTGGATTCAAGATAATTTAGCAGAAATGTTTCTTTTGTGACCCTCTCCAAAAAAAAAATCAAGCCATATTTATTGGGTGAAAAAGACAGATGCCAGGCAGTATCAGGAAGTCTGGCATCAGAAATCTGGTAAAATGGTCTGGTAGCTTCTAATGACCAGCCTCCTAACCCATTGGACCAATATCAAACTAAATTCATAGGAATGGTTTTCTTTGATGGTCCTCTTTCAAATTGATCAATGATTATTAATTTAAATGTCTTAATTTCAAACGTCTTTTACTGATAAGCTGTTTCATTTACAGTTTCCACTTCTTGCCTTTTCCACTTTTAGTCATAGGTTATCCATTCAATTAAAGAGATTTTTCTTTTTTTGACAAAATATGTTCAAACGTTATAAATATTGTTATTTATAATTCTAGTTCTTGTCAGATGTACCCAGACGGATTTCATCATCCAAATCCTCAAACAGATATAGTGCTGCCAGAAACAGTATAGAACTTAAAGGTAAATCCATGTTTATTCCATTCATTCTTATCCTGTACAAGGTACACTGTGTTAACCCTTTCCCACATACAACAAATTCACAGCATATAACTTTGAAAACATGCCACAAAAGTTATTGGAAAACTCTATAAATAAAAGTATAATTATTTAATAGAGTTGGAAACATTGTCGCAAATGGAAAATTTGCTTATTTTGAGCAATGCTTCCTTCTGCCATAATGTTTTCAAAAGTCTTTTTGATGTAAAAATGTGTCTACGAGTAGGAAAGGTATTAAGGTCCTTATTGTGAAAAAATGAAAGAAGTAATGGGAAATATGGATTATTGAAACTTTCTCATACAGTAAGGTAGAAAGATTGTGAAATTAATTTGAATGAATATTAACAAGATTTAAAAGGGTTGCGACACAAATACCTAAACAGCAAATGTAACATTTTCCCTGTCAAAAGACATCATTAATTGCTTTACAAATTGATAATGCATGTTCTTGTCTTTAGATGGTTTGGTGTGAAATGAAGTGTTATCATCACTGGATATAATTGCAATCATATCCATAAGCACAGAGTATGAGGGTCATAACATGTATTAGTAGTAATCTGAACTTTTTCTTGCTGTGACATTTTCAAAGAAGCCGCTATGATGGTGTTACGGAGGGTAGAATGTATAAAGACAGAGGTCTACACAAGGGGTGTATTTCATGTTCTTGTCCCGGACAGAGGTCTACACAAGGGGTGTATTTCATGTTCTTGTCCCGGCTGGGCCATTATTAGTCCCCTACCGGCGTGCCGAAGGGGACTCTTAGGTTTGCACTCCGTCCGTCAGTCCGTCAGTCCGTCAGTCCGTCCATCTGTCAGTCAGTCAGTCAGTCCGGCAAATTTTTGTCCGGAGCATATCTCCAAAACTGTACTAGCTATGGCTATGAAATTCCATATGTGGATACATCTCATCAATGCGGAGTGCAGTGCATATGAACCATAACTCTTGCTTCCCTAATTTTTGAGTTATTTCCCTTTCTTTATTTTCATACTTGATTTTTGTCCGGAGCATATCTCCAAAACTGTACTAGCTATGGTTATGAAATTTCACACATGGATGCATCTCATCAAGGGGGAGTGCAGTGGACATGAACCATAACTCTTGCTTGCCTAATTTTTGAGTTATTTCCCTTTCTTTATTTTCATACTTGATTTTTGTCCGGAGCATATCTCCATAACTATACTAGCTATGGCTATGAAATTTCACACATGAATACATCGTATCAAGGGGGAGTGCAGTGGACATGAACCATAACTCTTGCTTGCCTAATTTTTGAGTTATTTCCCTTTCTTTATTTTCATACTTGATTTTTGTCCGGAGCATATCTCCATAACTATACTAGCTATGGCTATGAAATTTCACACATGAATACATCGTATCAAGGGGGAGTGCAGTGCACATGAACCATAACTCTTGCTTCCCTAATTTTTGAGTTATTTCCCTTTCTTTATTTTCATACTTTATTGTCTTGATATACCTAAACATTGGGTTGCTATGACAACAGAAACAGACTCAAAAGTGCAAACCGGTAGGGGACTATGGTATTGCTTGCAATCCTCCAGTTACTTGTTCTTCTTACTTTCTTACTATGTCAATGCAACAATCGTCATTCCTGTTCCACCAACAGGCTAACAGTCGGTTGCTTGATATGACTGATGTGTGTAAGAAACTAGGAAACACTGATATAACTGAAAAATTGTTAGAAACCACATTCAATCCAATTCAATCATGTTATTGTCCTCTTATTTGACTTCTAGATTCAATGACTTGGTCATCAAAAGAAACCCAAAGGATTATTTGAACCTTTCCCTCATGTAGGGTCATTTTGATGCATATGTAGCAGACGACAATTTGTAAATATTTTGGCAAAATGAGAAATTGCTTATAATTTGCAAATCCCCCTTTTGCCACAATTTTTTCAACTCTATTCCATAATTATGCTTTCTTTTAAAGCAATTGTAATGGTGTCTGCTGCAGACTTCTTGTATGTCGGAAAGGGTTAAGTAATTAAATATACCTCATGAAAAGAAACAATTGGCCCTTTCAAGCTCACCTGAGCATGAAGTGCTCAAAGGCGAGCCATTGTGGTTACCAGCCGTCTCATCCTTAAACAATTGTTTCAAACGACATCTCCTAAGCCACTGTTCCGATTTTGATGAAACTTCACAGGGATGTTCCTTGGTTGGGACCCTTTCAAAATTGTTCAAAGGAATAAATTCTTATCTGAAACAGAATGGCCTAGAGCTTAGATATTTGTTGTGTAGCATTGTTTAGTGGTCTTCTATAAAGATTGTTCAAACTATGCCCCTGCGGGGAATATTAGCCCTACCTTAAAGGTCTGCTGTTTTACAGAGAAATATATAGGGAGCAACTTCAAACATATTCTTGTCTGGCCTCCATTGCTCAAGTCCATTTCTCACTCCGGTCCTAATTGACCTCTTTCTGTTGAAATGCCATAAAACCCAACTCCTTCATTCTCTAACAAAATGAATGATATAAAACTAACTTGGGTGAGAGATTAAGAGCCATCTTGTTTTCTCAATTTCTAATAGTCTATTTTAACCGATATATCTTGGTATTTAGACACTTTGTATAAAATGAATTTGCATGTTCTTCATGATGACATCATTATTTTCCATTATAATTTCAGTAAACATACCAACAAACATCAGTCCTGTAAGTATCATTCATACATCTAATTTAACTGTTATCCGTTCCAAGTGTTACATAGTCACAATCAACTGTCCTGTACAATTGCTATGCTTTGACAATGTTGGATTTACCCGTTTCTGATTGCAGATGATTTTTAATCACATTAGAGCAGATAACCTTTGAAATCATTCTGGGAAAAACGAGAAAGCTTTCTCTTTTTTTTACCCTGTATCAAATCTATTATTATACCCCCAAAAAATAACGTTTTGGGGGGGTATATAGGAGTCACTGTGTCGGTCGGTCGGAAGCCATATTTTGTCCGGCCTATTTCTTACAAACCACTGGGTGGAATTCAATAAATTTTTACATGAAGCTTCTATATCAAGAGGAGATGTGCATATCCTAAAGGGGTTACAATTGCATGACATTTTACAGAGTTATGGCCCTTTTACTTATTAAGTTGTTGGTCATATTTTGTCTGGCCTATTTCTTACAAACCACTGGGTGGAATTCAATAAAATTGTACATGAAGCTTCTATACCAAGAGGAGATGTGCATATCCTAAAGGGGTTACAATTGCATGATATTTTACAGAGTTATGGCCCTTTAACTTATTAAGTTGTTTGTCATATTTTGTCCAGTCATATTTTGTCCGGCCTATTTCTTACAAACCACTGGGTGGAATTCAATAACATTTTACATGAAGCTTCTATACCAAGAGGAGATGTGCATATCCTAAAGAGGTTACAATTGCATGATATTTTACAGAGTTATGGCCCTTTTACTTATTAAGTTGTTGGTCATATTTTGTCCGGCCTATTTCTTACAAACAACTGGGTGGAATTCAATAAAAATTGTACATGAAGCTTCTATACCAAGAGGAGATGTGCATACCCTAAAGGTCTTACAATTGCATGTTATTTTACAGAGTTATGGCCCTTTTACTTATTAAGTTGTTGGTCATATTTTGTCCGGCCTATTTCTTACAAACCACTGGGTGGAATTCAATAACATTTTACATGAAGCTTCTATACCAAGAGGAGATGTGCATATCATAAAGATTTTACAATTGCATGTTACTTTACAGAGTTATGGCCCTTTTGTTGGTCAGTCGGAAGCTATATTTTGAGTCAAGGTGCTGTTTTGGGGGTATTTATCACCTTCAGGGATATTTCTAGTTTTTAATTGTTTTTATTGATTTCCTTAAATTTTTTATAAATTCATAAATAAACCTCACATCAGTTCTCCAGTACAGGTTTCAGGGTTAGTTTCCTCCCATCCATTATAAATGCAACTTTGCTAAAAGTGCTTTGTTTTTGTTTATTTATCAGAAAAATTGTGATATTTGAAATTCACAGTTTTTAATGTGTCGCCTGCCTTTACAGGGAGGCAGGTGGAAATGTATTCTCTGTCCGTCCGTCCATCTATCTCACCTTCACTTACTGTCATTTGCAAGTCACATCAGTGTTCAATTGAACACTTAGTATTAAAGTCTAGTTAACATTTAATATGCATTTAAGATTGGTGAAACATTTCCTGCATTTTTCATGCAAGAGTTTGATTGGGAAAAAATTAGTATTGATTTGAAATTACTACGTTCTACTTTGCTAGAACAAAAGGAGAAAGTTTGCTACACTGTTAAACTTGATTTCTTTACTCTTTCCCACGTATATTAAATCTGCAGCAGAACTCTTGGAAATCACCTGGAGAAAAATCTCTTGATATAAAAGTTAAGTTTTAGAATAATGTTGAAAACATTGTTGCAAAAAAAGAAATTGCTCATAATGAGCAATTTTCCTTTTTCGCAGAATGTTTTCACTAGTCATCTTCATGTGTCGTCAGAAAGAGTCTGTATGCCAGAAAATGTAATCATTTTCCCAGTTGAAAATGCATGAACTCTTCCATTGAAAAACATTTCTCTTGAGATATTAAACAAAATATTTTGTCCAGTATACAATAGATATAGTAACACAGAAGACAGAACCAATTCCTAATGACAAGCAATTACAATTGAACCTATATTTCATCTTCATTCTTAAATAGTTGTTTAATCTAATATTGAAATACATCTGTCTTTTGTAAAGGGTATTTTGAGAGAAAACTGGAGGTTTCTATTTTTACCTTAGATGACTAATTGCTTTATTCCTTTTCATATTGATGAACAATAATTTTAACCTTTTGAATGACGGGACTGATTTTGTGAAGTCTATACAGGTTGGCTAGGGCATCTGCACAGTCTAACCAGGCTCCAACTGTTTGCTTCTCAACGCAGTATTTTCTCTTCAGTTTTCTAGAACTGGCTATGAAGTCTTCAAAATGCAAAGCTGGAAAAGTACATTTTGAGCAATGATAGAGTTAACCCTTTCCCTGATGTAGACGCTTTCTGATGCCTCTGCAGCAGACGGCTTTTTGAAAACATAGTGACAAAAGAAGAAATTGCTCAAAACGAGCAAATTTAATAATTAAGCTATTTATAGAGATGTTCCATATTTTTGCCTAGATATTTTTAAAGTCATCTGTTAAAGTTAGTTTGTATGTGGGAAAGAGTTAACGAATCTGTGGACATTGGAGGCCAAAGCTAGCTTTTACATACCAGAGCATTGACTGTCTCTCTACTCGAATAAAAATTGTATGTCAGATAAGATCAGATAAGATAACAAAAATTATAGGTGTAATATTTGTCAAAACTTTTAAGATGACACCTACTAGTTTCACAAAATTGGTATGCAGGCTGAAACACAGATTCAATATTATGCCATTCTTTGCCTGATACAGCTCTTATATAATTTAAGTAACCCTTTCCTTCCTGCAGATGCAAAGTTTCTTTTTGCAACAATGTTTTCAACTCTATTAAATATTAAATATATAAAACATTTTGAAAGATTTCCCATATGTTTGCATATATTTCAGCTGCAGATTTGTTGTATTTTGGGAAAGGGTTGTACAACTTTATTCTTCTGACAGTTACTTTAACCCTTCCCCACAACTTTTGAAAACATTGTAACAAGAGGTGAAATTTCCAAAACAGGCAATTTCTCCTTTTTCCACAATGTTTTCAATTTTTTTTTATTAATTTTTCTTACAATTACAGGGATTTATAAAAAATTGAGTAGACATTTTCAAAGCCGTCAGCTGCAAATTTGCTGTATTTGGGAAAGGGTTAACTATTATTTAAGAACTTTAAACCTGGTACATTTACTTGTATATTTGATGTGTTTTTCTTTCCCGTTTGTTACAGACATTGGAGTCATATCATAGTGCACACGGATGGGACTATGATGAATCGAGGGTACATCATTGTCAATCATATATTATTATCATCAGAGCTCTGGAAAAGGGGTGTTTTTCATGTTCTTAATCCTTTCCCACATAAAGTAAATATGCAGCAGACAACATTTGAAAATATCTAGGCAAAAATATGCACTATCCCCATATATGAAGGTATAATTATTCAAAAAATTAAAGAATTGTGTCAAAAGGAGAAATTGCTCATGATGAGCAATTTCTTCTTTTGTCACAATGTTTTCAAAAGTCGTCTGCTGCAAGTGCGTCAAAAGGCATCTAGGTGGGAAAGGGTTAATTAAATCCTTATTCCACATTCAAACCGTACGTTGTCGGTACTCAAAAGTATTGTCTGAGTACCACAACATAGGTTTTAACTGAGTACTAAGGGAGATAATGTAGGATAAAGACCAGTGAACTCCCCCTGATCTAGAACTCTGAGTATCATTGGTAAGTCACATCATGGTGACCAGGTCCTTACAGTCATTGTCAGTATCACCATAGTCATTGGATGAGTAGAATAAGTTAACCCTTTCCCCCCATTACAGACACATTGCAGACAACTTTTGAAAACATTGTGGCAAAATAAGAATTGTTCTTTCATTTATTGAGATTTTTTATATTAAGGCCTGGACGGTTTCAAATTTGTCTGATACAGATTTGTTGGGAAAGGGTTAAATCCGGATATATATTTATATATTTTGAAACCCTCTTGTTATGAGTACTCAGTTGAATCATCTTGGGGAGAGAAATAAAGTAGATATATAGATTATACTCATTCTTAGCCCTTTCCCTCATACAGACACATTCTGAGGCTTCTGCAGCAGATGACTTGTGAAAACATTGTGACAAAAGGAGAACATGTTCTTTTCAATAATAATACTTTTATTTACAAACATTTTCCATATACCTAAGTGCTTTAAAAGTTGATGCTGCAGATTTGTTGTATGTGGGAACAGGTTATTGAGATCTCTCAGTACATACATTATAGTGCCCTGGATGTTATTTTAATACATGATCAGATGCAGTTTAGCGCTTATAAAGAGGAAGCTTTTAAAATTATTTGAAGAAAAATTAAAACTGACAAAAATATGATCAAAAGAATCTTTCTGTATTATGGTTCAACTCTTTCAAAATTTGTCAAAAAGAATTCGGATGCCATTTATTTACCCTACTGAAATGGTAAAATCATTAGGAAACAATCATAAATAAGATTGAGTATGATTAATTTTGTTAAGAAAATATCAGATGGTGGTGCATCATAAAGCAAATTGCCAATTTATTATTCAAAAGAAATTGTGGTACCGTATGTGTGAGCCTACATGAGGAACCTGTTTACCTGATGTGACTTCTATTCTCTCTATTTCTGTGCAATTTATTTATGTTCATGTATAAAAACCTAGTGTTCACCCAGTTTCCCTGATCCTGCTTTTTGGTTGTGTATTTTTAAAATATGTACAAGTATTGTCAAATCTTTTATAAACCCTTTCCCACATACACATGCTTTCTGACGCCTCTGCAGCAGAATTTCTCCTTTTGCAACAATGTTTTCAAATATGTTCATCAATTATACAATCATATATAGATATTTTCCTTTTTGTTTGTTCTAGATGTCTTCAAAGTCCTCTGCTGCTGATTTGTTGTATGTAGGAAAGGGTTAACCCCTTCCCACATACAACAAATCTGCAGCAGATGACTTTGAAAACAGTGACAAAAACCTGATAAATCTCCATAAAAAATAGCTTTATTGTTAAATAAAGTTGAAAACATTGTGGCCAAAGAAGAAATTGCTCATCATGAGCAATTTCACCTTTGGCCACAATGTTTTCAAAAGTCGTCTGCTACTATTGTGTAAAAAATGCGTCTGCATGTGGGAAAGGGTTAATAATGTATAACTCATTCCCTCATACAGATGAAGCTTCACGATTCATCATCAAGTACTTGTCAAGGAGTTGAAAGACTTCACTGCTTTTTTTTTTACTCTTTTCCAAAAAAAGACACTTTTTGATGACTCTGCTGCAGAGAACTTTTGAAAACATTGTAACAAAAGGAGAAACATTATTCAATAATTGTTCTTTCATTTATAGAGAGTTTCCATATTTAGATTATATATTTTCAAAATGATCTGCTGCAGATTTGGTGTATGTGGGAGGGGGTAAAACCCCTGTGTGTTTGAGGGTCTTTATTTGATGCTTTATTTCGTGTATTTGAGAAATATCCAGAAAAGCAGGATGAGTGGACGTGGCTAATAACATTATCTTCTATAAAGACAATAGGAAATGATTTGAGTATTTAAAATAATAATACATTATGCTAAAGGAGAAAGGTTAAAATACTTGAATGTCATGGCGCATAATTTATATGGTGTACATGTTTTTGATTTCCCAAATTTTTCATATGTGTATAAATGAAAATGATAAAGACTTTATTTAACCCTTTCCCACATACAACATGCTTGCTGCAGACGAATATTAGAACTTGTACACAAACATATCAGAGATATGATTACTTATTGATATATACTTCAATAAGTAGTTTATGAGTGTCAGTCATTAAATACACTTCCTATTGTCTATATCTGATTGTTGAGGTCATTTTCAAGGTCAGAGAGAGGTTATTAAAAGCTTAACCCTTGCCTATAATTAGAATGCTTTTTCAAGTATTGCAGTACTAGTAATAAGAAAGATTCATGTACAATTATAAGCTTATTTTAACTCGTTCCTATCTATGTACTGTACAACAAAAACTTCCTGCAGACGAATGTAATCATTTTTGGATTTTTATTCTGATATCTTTTGTTGATGAAAGTATAATTATTGAAAAGAGTTGAGAATATTGAGTGAAAAGGATAAATTGCTCAAGATGAGCAATTTCTTCTTTTGCTACAATGTTTTCAATAGTATTAGTGTGCTTCTTATGTGTCGTAATACGAGGGGGGAAATACAAATGCATTCAGAGGCATAAAACATTTACATGATGCGTTGTAAGAGTCATCTATATGTTAACATAATTATAAGAGAAGAAAATGTAGGCATGCAAACAATTGGAAAGTGTTATTTGAACAGAATTGAAAACATTTCCAGGAAAGGTTAACCCTTTCTTCTGTTATCCCTTTCCTTTATTTAACAAACAAGAAATCTCTTTAACCCTTTCCCTCATACGACAATTCTGCAGCAGACGACTGAACATATTTTGTCAAAAAATGGAAAGTCTCTTTAATTGAATGGATAACCTATGACTAAAAGTGGGAAACATTGTGGCAAAAGGAGAAATTGCTCGTTCTGAGCAATTTCTTCTTTTGTCACTATGTTTTTGAAAAGCCGTCTGCTGCAGAAGTGTCAGAAAGCCTCTATATGAGGTAAAGGTTTAACTGAAAGAACAATGATTAAATTAAGTAGGAAACATTGTTGCAAAAGTCGTCTGCTGCAGTGGCATCAGAAAGCGTCTTTATGTGGGAAAGGGTTAAGAATACAATTTCATAGAACATAAGTGTGTGGAAAGGGGTAAAGAAAACAAATTCATGGAACATAGTACGCATTTCATTTTTATGAAGAGATTCTGTCAAAGATATTTTTGATAAATCTCTTTCCCACATACAACACATTTTCAGCAGACGACTTTGAAAACGTCTAGTTAAGAAGCACAGAAAATCCCTTTAAATGAAAGAACAATAATTGAAAAGAGTTGAAAATATGGTGACGTAAGGAGAAAGTGCTCATTTTGAGCAATTTCTTCTTTTGTCGCCAAGTTTTTAAAAAGCCGTCTGCTGCAGAGGCATCAGAAAGCACCTTTAGGAGGGAAAGGGTTTAACTTTGACATGTATACTCAGAAAGCTTTAGCCTAACATTTTAGGTTTCTTATAGATAACTTTTAATTGTTTTATGTTGAAAGCACCACTATTATATATACCATGGCTTGTAGATAGAATGTTTACTTCTACCCAGTACCTGCCATATTTACACTTCTCTATTGGGATTAAACCCTTTCCCACATGCAGACGTGGTTTTTACAAATCTGTAGCAGAATTTGTTTTAATGACCTATTTACCACAATGTTTTCAACGCTATTTATTAATTATACTTTCATTTATGGAGATTTTTCACCTAGATATTTTTGAAATGGTCTGCTTCACAAACCAATGGCGGCCGTCACCTTTTCATTTCTCTAATACTCAGCATTCCCTGTTCAGATTTTTCTAAAACTTTGTCAGGGTTATTGGTGGGTCATGGGACATCATTCACAGGCAAAATAACCACTGTCAAGGTCATTGTTGGTCAGAGCTTAGCCTTGGTTAGGTAACTTAACCTTGGTCAACATTGACTGTTAAGGTCACATTTTTCTTTCAATCTTCTTGGGAAAAAAATCAGAACATTGGTCTTTATCAAACTAGGTCATGGGGGGATCTGCAGAACTTAGCCTTAGTAAGGTAACTTAACCTTGGTTAAGATTGACTCTAGAGGTAATATTTTTCATCCAATCTTCATGAAAGTTTATTATAACATTTGTCTCCATCATAACTGGGTCTTTTGGGGTAAAAAACCAGGTCATGAGGTTAACGTAAGAAGTCAAATTTTTCATCCAATCTTCATTTTAATTAATCAGAACAATTATTGTCTCTACTGGGTCATTGGTGGCAAAAACTAGGTCACTGGGTCAAATGTTATAATAACTTGATTAACACATCTTCCAAATTGTATGACAAATCATCAGAACTTTTGTTTTCATCAAATCTCAGTCTAGTTCTGAACTGGGGTCATAGACTAGTTCACAACGTCAAATTTTAGATAATTTTTCTGAACTCTCTAGAGGCCACATTTTTCATCCAAACTTTATGACAAATCTCAGTCAAGTTCAAAATTGGGTCATGGGTGTCATCTGTCAATTATTATTTACATTTCATCAACTTTAGCTTTTTTTTTTTCATAATGATACAATTTAATATGTGGTTTTCCAAGAAGGGTGAGACACCCTCAGCCTAAGGTCTTGTTATTTCAAATTTAGTTGAAGACAATTTAGGTAAAGCAGATATTGCCCATTTATGAGCAATTTCTACTTTTCACAAAATATTTGGAAAACATATCTGCATCAGCGAAATTGGTAACTGCCAATGTTAAAAGTCTTTTTACATCTTATCTGAAGTAAAATATATTGCTTTTTAACCCTTTCCCACATATAGACGCTTTCTGACGCCTATGCAGCAGACGACATTTGAAAACATTATGGTAAAAGAAGAAATTGCTAAAAATAAGCAATTTCTCCTTTTGCCACAATGTTTTCAACTCTACTTAATAATAAAACTCTCATTTATGGAGATTTTCACATTTCTGTCAGTATGTTTCGAATGTTGTCTGCTCCGGATTTGTTGTATGTGGGAAAGGGTTAAACACCTAAATTATATCCCTAGTTATTTTATTTTTGTGTAGAAGTCAGAAAATCTTAAGCTACAATGTAAAACAGGTACTACATTTTATATGGATTTAACAAACATGCTGTACAATTTGTGTAAAACATTGTAAACATTTAAAACAATGGCTCTCTGACCTTGTAGAATACTTGTAGTTAGATATTTAAAAGACAGATTTACCATGGAATAATTGCATCAGCATATACATGCTGCTCAAATGGGTGGGGAAGGCGAACATGTACCATCCTGTCTGTCATGACATTTATGCTCTTTTCCAGGTTTTTTGTAAACCTTTGAGTAGAATTCAATGAAACTTGGTCACATGATTAACCCTTTTTGACATGCAGACACTTTTCAACACTTCTGCAGCAGACGACTTTTGAAACATTGTGGTAAAAGGAGAAATTGCTTGACACTTTTTGGTAATTAAACTTTCCCTTATTTGCCTAGATGTTTTCAAAGTCGTCTACTGCTGATTTATTGTGTGTCCATGGAAAAGAGTACAACAAGGAGATATATATGCATCTCACTGTTGATCACAACTAGAGCTATCCTCCTTTTGCAACAATGTTTCATTGTTGCAAAGAAGTTTTCAAAGTCCTCTTCTGCAGTTTTGCTGTAAGTGGGAATGGGTTAAGGCATTCAATCATTGTTTATTTGTGTGGAGTTATTGCAAGTTTATAGTAACAATAGAATGATGATCTGATGCAATTAGTTCATACCTTTTACTCATCTGTTTTAATCTGCCACCATTAATATTCTGATGCTTTTTGGCAGGGTTCATTCAGACTGGAGCTTTTTACAGGAAGAAAACAGACATTCCTTGCTTTTGATTTGGGGTTCTTGTGTTCCTTGTTAGTCCTTTCAAAATCAGCAGCAGGTGCAGTTTGAAAAAATTAGAAGAAAAAGGAGCAATTTTTCAATTTCCTTTTGTTTTTTAATCTGAATTAAAGTTTTAATTTCTGCCAATATGCTGAAAGCAGACCAATCTAAAAGTATCCCATCAGATATTCTTCACCTTTTCCAACATACAGTAACTCTTCAGCAGTCTCATTTTAAAGCATAAAGTTTAAAACATTGTGGCAAAAAGAGAAATTGCTCATCACAAGCAATTTCTACTTTTTTCATAATGATTTCAAAAATCTTCTGCTGCAGAGACATCAAAATGCATCTGAATGATGGAAAGGCTAAAGCTTGTTCTGCTGTTAACACTTTGCCACATACAGACGCTTTCTGTCGTCTCTGCAGCAGACGACTTTGTAAAACCTTGTTATAAAAGGAGAAATTGATCATAATGAGCAATTTCTCCTTTTGCCTCAATGCTTTCAACTCGATTTAATAATTAAACTTTCATATATTATTAATTTCCATATCTTTGCTGTGATATGTTCAAAGTCGACTGCTGTTTTATGTGGGAAAGGGTAAATGAACATTAACCCTTTCCCTCATATAGAAGCTTTCTGATGCCTCTGCAGCAGACAGCTTTTTGAAAACATATTGACAAAAGAAGAAATTACACAAAACGTGCAATTTCTCCTTTTGCCACAATGTTTTTCACATTTAGTCATAGGTTATCCATTCAATTATAGAGATTTTCTATTATTTGTCAACATATGTTCAAAGCCGTCTGCTGCAGAATTGTCGTATGAGGGAATGGGTTAAAGTGTTTAATCAACTGTAATTTCTAAAGCTTATTGTATCGGACTTGGACACAAGAACATGACTTATTGCATGGTGCCTAGGCTAGTTAAACCCTTTATACAATTAATCTACAGCAGACGACTTTGAAAACATTTTTGAAAAAATGTGAAAATTAGTGAATAGAGTTGAAAACATTGTGGCTAAAGGAGAAATTTCTTATCAGTAGCAATTACTTCTTTTGCCTCAATGTTTTCATTTGTCATCTGCTGAGACTGTGTATAGAAGTGAAAAGAGTTAAAAATTCTTTGATATGCTTAAAAGAAAAGATTTTTTTTGTTGGTACTTTGTATTTTGTCAATTGTATCCTTGATACTCAGAGCTTGTCCTATCTTGATCCCAAACTTGGTACTTGTGGTTCTATAGGCAAACTATCTACCATGCCACTACTTTAATTAACCCTTTCCCACATAACTTTTTTTACAGCAGAGGACTTTGAAAACATCTCACCAAAATTAAGGGAAAATCTTGAAGAAAGAAAGTATAATGATCAAATAATGTTGAAAACATTGTGGCAAAAGGAGAAATCGCTCATTTTAATCAATTTCTCCTTTTTGTAATAATGTTTTCAGTAGTAGTTTTCTGCAAAATGCGTCCACGGTTGGGAAAGGATTAAATAAACTGTACTAGTTGTAGTTACTACAAAATGTAAAATTCTAGCACCTTTTTAGTCCATACATAGGTTAGAAGAAGTATTGAATTAACCCTTTCCCTCATACGACAACTCTGCAGCAGACGACTTTGAACATATTTTGTTAAAAAATTGGAAAATCTCTATAATTGATTGGATAACCTATGACTAAAAGTGGAAAACATTGTGGTGAAAGGAGAAATTGCTCGTTTTGAGCAATTTCTTCTTTTGTCACTATGTTTTCAAAAAGCTGTCTGCTGCAGAGGTGTCAGAAAGCATCTATATGAGGGAAAGGGTTAATTTCTTTTGTAGAAAATGTCTTATAACTTCTGACCTACTGTGATGATGTCTTACTATCTCAGTCAAATGAATGTCAATGCTTTGGAGGATATGCCAAAATTTGTGAAAAATATTTCCAGCAAAATAGAAACTTCTATCATGTGAAATTAGTTTCTATCTTGTTGTACAAGAAAGTAGGTCACCTTCTAACGAGAGAATCCACTCCATTCCACTACAGTAGTGATTTTGGAAAATGTTTTAATAATCAGTGTCGAGTCCTGATAGCTCATTTCCCTCCTACGGGCTACATGTAATAGTCTGTTTTGAAAAGCAGCCAACTGCTTTGAAAGATTGATAAGTGGAGTACTTGTGTGAGAAAGACAGGAAACATATGGGATGGGGAAATGGCCACTGAGTTATGAATGAACAATTGTTGTTGAAAAGGGCGTTTAATCCTAATTAATCAATTAATCAATCTAATAATCAAATGAGGAGGAGATAACATGCCTTGTAACTAATCTTTCTTATTAAGCTTTAAATCCCAAATGTGATGGGTACTGAAAAGAACCATTTGACCAGGACAGTTTTTCTGAGGGTCGTTTAGACAATTCTTGGGTACTGACAACAAAGCATATCATTTTGTAATTAGAGAGATATGGAATGAGGACCTTTTTTACATCCAAATCAAAGATTGTGGCGTAGTGTTTCATAAAAAAGACCTGTTTAGGCCTCTAAATCTTTTATTTCATACTATTTGAATATTTACCAAACATATAGATGATTCCAATGCCTCTTATGGTTCATGGTTTATTATGTTTTGCTTTTTTTGTGGCTGAGGTTTTAAGCTTTTCTAACCAAAGACAAGAAGGAATTTTGGGAATGAGTTATGATACAGTTCTTGTTATCTGTCTTTTTGTGTGTGAAATAACAGTTTTTTCAGTTAAATGAAGAAATTTTCTTACATCAGCCAATTAGTTAGACATATTTTTTATGCAGCTGCAACAGATGACTTGAAAACACATCGTGGCAAAAGAAAAAATTGCTCATAATGAGCAATGTCCCTTTTATCACAATGTTTTGAACTCTATTTAATAATTTAACTTTTGTTTATAGAAATTTTCCATATTTTTGCCTGGGTTATTACAAAGTTGTCTGCTGCAGGTTTGCTGTATGTGGGAAAGGGTTAAAATAAAGATAAATTGGGACAACAAAAAGTAGGCTGAATAGAAAGTATGGAAAAAAAAGAAATTCTACCTTTTCCACAATAATAGAAAATACGTCTACACGGTAATCTTATAGAGGTATTTTCTTTGAAAGAAAAAACAACAATAAATTTAACAACTTTTAATTTTAATTCCTTTCCCACATGCAACATTACATTTAAGCAAAAATAAGGAAAATCTTTTTAAGTGAATGTTTAATAATTGAATAGTGCTGAAAATATTGTGGCAAAAGGGGAAATTGCTCATTATTAGCAATTTCTCCTTTGACACACTGTCTTCACAAGACATCTGTTACATCAAAATTAGACTGCATATGCGAAAGTGTTAAATTTCTTAGGGTTTGGAAGATAATAGAAATGTGTGTTTTTATTTTTAAATTTCAAAATCATTCGTTTAAATTTTACAGGATGAACAGTTTAACACAGCAAGAGCTTGGCTTGATGAAGACACTGGAAACAAGTAAGTGGAAATCGCTCTCGGTATAAATTAGCATGACCAAATGTTAGATACACTATATGAATGTTAGATACACTAAATGAATGTTAGATAACCATGTCACACATACAAAAAATATGCAGCAGACGACTTTTGAAAATATCTTGTTCAAAATGTAAAAAATATCTATAAGTGAAAGTATAATTATTGAATGAAATTGAAAACATTGGCAAAAGGTGAAATTGCACGTTTTGAGCCATTTCTCCTTTTGTCACAATGTTTCGAAAGTAGTCTGCTGCAGATGCGTCTGAAAGCTGCCGCTATTATTTTAATAATCTACAAGTGGAAAAGTGATAAGATAACTGAATGTTCAGACGCTTAATGCCAAATTGCATAGATTGACAGTCTGTTAGATTGTTTTTGAATATTATGAAGACTAGATGGATATCTGGTGTATATATTTGATTGACAATCTGTTACATTGGTTTTGAATATTATGATTACTAGATGAATATCTGATGCATATATTAGATTGAACCCTACACCAAATATAGACTCATTGTGACATACCTGCAGCAGACCACTTTTGAAAAAATAGTAGATGAGCAATTTCTCCTTTTGCAACAATATTATCAACTCTATTCAATAATTATACTTTAATTTATAGAGATTTTTCATATATTTGTCTTTAAAGATTTACAGTCATCTGCTGCAGATTTGTTGTATGTGGGCATTGGTTAGCCTTTTCCCACATACAGATGCTTTTGGTCGCCTCTGCAATCGAAAAATAGCTCATGATGAGCATTTTCATATTTTGTCACAATTTTTTCAACTTGATAATAAAACTTTCATTTATAGAGATTTTCAATGTTTAAGCCAAGATGTTTTCAATGTTGTCTGCAGCAGACTTGTTGTATGTGGACAAGGGTTAATAGATGATGTTAGATAAGAGTGTGTTGCCTGAATGGGACAGATTGTAATCCCCTGTCTGAAGAGATAACTTTGAATAGATGAATTTTGAAAACGACGTGGAAAAATGTAACAAAATTTCTTCAAAGAAGCATTTTTAGCTTGACTTTTCCTATTCCAAATGTTTTCAACTTTGTCACAAAGTCATACCTACAATTGTTCAGATATTGTATTTTGATTTCAAAGATGATACCCTTTCCCACATACAACAAATCTGCAGCAGACGACATTGAAAACTTCAAGGCCAAACAATGGAAAACCTCTAATGTAAGCTTAAATTTAATGATTGAATAGAGTGAGAAAAGCAGAAATAGCTCAATATATGTGTTTCTCCTTGTTCGAAAATATTTTCAAAAGTCATATTCTGCAGTGGCATCAAAATGCATGTACATGTGAAGCATCATATCTGGTAATTGCAGTAAAGAGCCAATGCAATGCTGTTTGATTTGACTTTTTCAACTTGGCATCTGATCTAAAATTTCTTTTCTTCAAGTAGCATTGTATTGGTGTTTTAACCCTTTCCCTCATACGGCAATTCTGCAGCAGACGACTTTGAACGTAGTTTGTCAAAACATAGAAAATCTCCATAATTGAATGGATAACCTATGACAAAAAGTGGAAAACATTGTGGCAAAAGGAGAAATTGCACGTTCTGTGCAATTTCTTCTTTTGTCACTATGTTTTCAAAAAGCCGTCGGCTGCAGAGGCGTCAGAAAGCGTCTATATGAGGGAAAGGGTTAATGTTGAGAGTTGAGAACAGAAGGTCATGGTCAATCCGCAGTTGTTTCAAACCAATGACTGTTTTTATGCCCCCGGAATCATAGATTCGGTGGGCATATAGTTTTTGGCCTGTCTGCACGTCTGTCTGTCTGCACGAATTTTTTTTTAACCTTGACCACTACTTTTGAACCATAACAGGTACGGCTACCATATTTCACATGTGTATTCCTTGTGACATGACCTTTCTGTCAGTACCAACATTTTTGACCTTGCGACCTTGACCTTTGACCTAGATGTTGCCATTCTCGAAAAAAACTTTAACCTTGGCCATTACTTTTGAACCATAACAGGTACGGCTACCATATTTCACATGTGTATTCCTTGTGACATGACCTTTCTGTCAGTACCAACATTTTTGAGCTTGCGACCTTGACCTTTGACCTAGATGTTGCCATTCTCGAAAAAACCGTTAACCTTCGCCATTACTTTTGAACCATAACAGGTACGGCTACCATATTTCACATGCGTATACCTTGTGACATGACCTTTCTGTCAGTACCAACAATTTTCACCTTGCGACCTTCACCTTTGACCTAGATGTTGCCATTCCGAAAAAAACTTTAACCTTGACCACTACTTTTGAACCATAATAGGTACGGCTACCATATTTCACATGTGTATACCTTGTGACATGACCTTTCTGTCAATGCGACCTTGACCTTTGACCTAGATGTTGCCATTCTCGGAAAAAAACTTTAACCTTCGCCATTACTTTTGAACCATAACAGGTACGGCTACCATATTTCACATGTGTATACCTTGTGACATGACCTTTCTGTCAGTACCAACAATTTTCACCTTGCGACCTTCACCTTTGACCTAGATGTTGCCATTCTCGAAAAAAACTTTAACCTTGACCACTACTTTTGAACCATAACAGGTACGGCTACCATATTTCACATGTGTATACCTTGTGACATGACCTTTCTGTCAGTACCAAAATTGTTTACCTTGCGACCTTGACCTTTGACCTAGATGTTGCCATTCTCGAAAAAAACTTTAACCTTGACCACTACTTTTGAACCATAACAGGTACGGCTATCATATTTCACATGTGTATTCCTTGTGACATGACCTTTCTGTCAGTACCAACATTTTTGACCTGGCGACCTTGACCTTTGACCTAGATGTTGCCATTCGGGGGCATCAGTGTTTCACAAACACATCTTGTTTCTTCCTGGTTCACAGTGTTGTATTATATAAGAATGTGCCAGTGATATAAAGAATTGTGTAGAAGTACTAGTAGATGAAATGATATTGCTTATGTGATGAATGTTCAAAAGAATGCTGAGGATAATACTCAAGACCTGGAAATGATATTGTAATAGTTTAACCCTTTCTCACTTGCAGACACAATTTTGATGGATCTGCATTGTGGCAAAGGACGAAAAAGAATTCTACTCAATTGAATAATTACACTTTCAATTAGGAGATTTTCCATATTTTTACTTAAGTCATCTGCTGCAGATTTGTTGTGGGTGGGAAAGGATTAAAATACAGATTGAATGATTACCCCTTAAGTATTCAATTGTTTTCTTTGTCTTAAATTAAATCAGTTTAAACAAATCCATTTGTGTTTTTAGCTCACCTGAGCACAAAGTGCTCAAGGTGAGTTATTGTGATCGCCTTTTGTCCGGCGTGCGTCCGTCAACATGTTCTCCTCAGTAACCAGTGGGTCAATTTGGATGAAACTTCACAGAAAGCATCCTCTCAATAATCTCACCAGAATTCCTTCAATTTTTTTGGATTCATGCAGAATTCTGGTTTCCATGGAAACGAAATGTCCCTGAAGTGACCCACTATCAGATTCCTTAAAGCAGTGTTGATTGGTAGAAAAACATGGCCACCACAGGGCTGGGCTATTTTGCCTTATAAGGCTATAGTGAAAACTTAAGAAATCTTCTCCTCCAAAAGTGTCTTGGCCGATTTTCAAATAATTTTGTAGAAATGTTCCAAGTGTGACCCTCTATCAGATTCCTTCAAGTGAAAAAAAATTAAAATCAGGTGAGCGATCCAGGGCCATCCCTTTTGTTTTTCTTTTTTTGACAAATTCTTTTAGAACAATAATGAACCTTTTAAAAGAAAATGTTTATGTTTTGGAATGTGTAGATATTAAGTTGATGTAGGAACAAAATATCTAAGGGAAGTTTGAAAAGACAGTCAGTTTAAGCTTCTGTGGAGAAGTGATGCTGTGAAATAGTAGACATGGTTAACCCTTTCCCTCATATAGACGCTTTCTGACGCCTCTGCAGCAGACAGCTTTTTGAAAACATAGTGACAAAAGAAGAAATTGCTCAAAACAAGCTCCTTTCGCCACAATGTTTTCAACTTTTAGTTATAGTTTATCCATTCAATTATAGAGATTTTCTATTTTTTGACAAAATATGTTCAAAGTCGTCTGCTGCAGAATTGTCATATGAGGGAAAGGGTTAAGTTGATTTCTCTCAATTGCAAAGCCTTTTTGTTAAACATTTTTTTGGGATTTTAGAATTTGAACAGACATTTTTGGAGAAGATTGTTATTTATTCTATAACGTTTAGTTCGGTGTCGAGTCCCGGTAGCTCAGTCGGTAACGACGCGGGCTGTCAATATAGGGGTTGTGAGTTCGAATCCCGGCTCGGCCAACTTTCTTTCCGACGTTTGACAAAAGTCATTACGACATGCGTCATTCGTCTTCCACCAATGGGCTAAGTCTATGTGGAAAAGCAGCCAGTTGCTTGGGAAGATTGTTGTGTGGAGTACTGGTGTGAGAAAACCAGGAAACACATGATACGGTGATCTGGCCGCCGTGATATGACTGAGAAATTGTTAAAAACGGCGTTAAACTCCATCCAATCAATCAATCAATCGGTGTTTATTATTGCCCATTTTTGCTCACACACTAAAATAGACAATTTGCATTATTCATGTTTGCATCCAAATGGAATTAACTGTATTTGAAATATATTAACCCTTTCCTACTTGCAGACGTATTTTGACCAATGTTTTTGACCATTTTGAAAACATTGTGGCAAAAGAAGAAATTGCTCATAATGAGCATTTTTAGCTCGACTTTTCGAAGAAAATGCTATCTATACTACTCACCTCGGTGTTAGCATCACACCTTTGATATGTTTTTTGTACCAATTCACTTTTAGCTCACCTATGCACGAAGTGCAAGGTGAGCTATTGTGATCACATTTTGTCCGGCGTCCCAGCCGTCGTGCGTCGTCAACATTTGAGCTTGTTAACACTCAACAGGCTACATTTTGCATCCAATCTTCATGACAATTTATCAGAACATTCATCTCCATCAAATCTTGGACAAGTTTGAAATTGGGCCATATGAGGTCAAAAACTAGGGTCACTAGGTCAAATTGAAGGGAAATCTTGTTAACACTCTGGAGGCCACATTTTCAACTTGAGCATGTTGAAACTTTATCAGAATGTTTGTCTCTGATGATATGTAGGGTCAAGTTTGAACATGGGTCATCTTCTCCTCAGTAACCAGTGGGTCAATTTGGATGAAACTTCAAAGAAAGCATCCTCTCAAAGAACTCTTAAACATTTTTATTCCCCCAAACTGGTTGGCCAACTTTCAAATATGTAGAGATGTTCCTTGGGTGACCCACTATCAGATTCCTCCAAGACATATTGATTGGTCAAAAAACATGGCCGCCAGGGGGGGGGGGGGGGGGGGGGGGGGGGCGTGACTTTTATGCCTTATATGGCTATAGTGGAAACTTTAAAAATCTTCTCCAAAAGTGTAAGGCCGATTTTCAAATAATTTTGTAGAAATGTTCCTTAGGTGACACTCTATCAGATTCCTTCAAGCCAAGTTGATTGGTCCAAATAATATGGCCACCAGGGATGGGGCTTTTTTTTTGCCTTATATGGCTATAATTTAAACTTAAAAAACCTTCTTCTCCGAAAGTGTAAGGCCGATTTTCAAATAATTATGTAGAAATGTTCCTAGGGTGACCCTCTATCAGGTTCCTTCAAGCCATGTTGATTGTTCAAAAAACATGGCCACCAGGTTTTTGTCGCAAACCAGCCAGATCGGCCCATGCAAGACTGGATTATGGCCCTTGAAATTGTCAAAATTGCTGTAAAACAGCTTTTGAACACAATAGAGCCTCCATTTACTATCTGATCTTCACCATACATACATGCTCTGGATTGAAAATGACCAAAGAACCATCCCAGTAGAGCATAGGCCCTCATGGCCTCATGGGCCTCTTGTTTCTTATGTGGCTATAGTGAAAGCTTGAAAAAAATTCTCCTCCCAAAGTGCCAGGCAAATTTTTGAATAATTTTGTAAAAATGTTCCTTGGATGACCCTCTTTGAGATTCCTTCCAACCATGATTGGTAAAATAACCATGGTTGACAGAAGGCAGGGCAAATCACTTTGCATAATTCAGGTGAGCGATCCTGATCAGGGCCATCATGGCCCTCTTGTTTTCAAAACCATTAGAGATATTGCTTTGAAACTTACAACACTTTTTCACGATCATTACCTCCATCAACAGAAGAAAATTATGGCCCTTTTTCGACTTAGAATTTTGGTTAAGTTTTTCGTACCACCCCACTTTTTTTCAAAACCATTAGAGATATAGCTTATACACTTACAATACTTAATAACCATCATAACCTCCATCAACAGACATGAGTACATAACTCTGTCAAGTTTTTTTTAAGAATCATGGCCCTTTTTAGCTCACCTATGCACGAAGTGCAAGGTGAGCTATTGTGATCACATTTTGTCCGGCGTCCGTCCGTCGTGCGTCGTCCGTCGTGCGTCGTCAACATTTGAGCTTGTTAACACTCTACGGGCTACATTTTGCATCCAATCTTCATGAAAGTTTATCAGAACGTTCATCTCCATAAAATCTTGGACAAGTTCGAAACTGGGCCATATGAGGTCAAAAACTAGGTCACTAGGTCAAATTGAAGGGAAATCTTGTTAACACTCTGGAGGCCACATTTTCAACTTGACCATGTTGAAACTTTATCAGAATGTTTGTCTTGATGATATGTAGGTCAAGTTCGAACATGGGTCACATCGGGTCAAAAAGTAGGTCACTAGGTCAAATTGAAGGAAAATCTTGTTAACACTCCAGAGGCTGCAATTTTTGCTTCAGCAGTTTGAAATTTTGTCAAAATGTTTGTCTTAAAAATATCTAGGTCAAGTTCGAATATGGGTTATGCCGGGTCAAAAACTAGGTCACTAGGTCAAATTGAAGGAAAATCTTGTTAACACTTTTGATGCCGCATTTTTTGCTTCAGCAGCTTGAAATTTGGTCAGAATGTTTGTCTTAAAGATATCTAGTTCAAGTTCAAATATGGGTCATATTGGATCAGAAACTAGGTCACTAGGCCAAATTGAGGGGAAATCTTGTTAACTCTGTAGAAGCCGCATGTTTTGCTTCAGCGGCTTGAAATTTTGTCAAAATGTTGAGCTGAATGATATCTAAACCAAGTTCGAATATGGGTCATGCCGGGTCAAAAACTAGGTCACTAGGTCAAATTGAAGGAAAATCTTGTTAACACTTTGGATGCCGCAATTTTTGCTTCAGCAGCTTGAAATTTGGTCAGAATGTTTGTCTAAATGATATCTAGGCCAAGTTCGGATATGGGTCATCCCGGGTTAAAAACTAGGTCACTAGGCCCAATTGAAGGGTAATCTTGTTAACACTCTGGATACTGCATTTTTAATTTCAGCATGATAAAACTTTATCAGAATGTTTTTCTTGATGATATGTAGGCCAAGTTTGAATATGGGTCATGCTGGGTCAAAAACTAGGTCACTAGATCAAATTGAAGGAAAATCTTGTGAACACTTTGGATGCCGCATTTTGTGTTTCAGCAGCTTGAAATTTGGTCAGAATGTTTGTCTGAATTATATCTAGGTCAAGTTCGAATATGGGTCATATTGGATCAGAAACTAGGTCAATAAAGGAAAATATTGTTCAAACTCCGGAGGCCGCATTTTTACTTTGAGCAAGTTGAAACTTTGTCAGAATGTTGTCTTGATGATATCTAGTCCATGTTGGAATATGGGTCATATCAGGTAAAAAAATATAAATCACTAGGCCAAATGAAGGAAAATATTGTTAACACTGTGGAGGTTGCATTCAGAATAATTGTCTTGATGTGTTTTGCATTGCAGTACATTGTATAATTAAGGTGAGCGATCCAGGGCCATCATGGCCCTCTTGTTTTTATTTAGAATTTTGGTTATTCAATCAATACCAAATCAATTTTTTTCAAAACAATTAGAGATGTAGCTTAAACACTTGCAAAAATCTTTTCATCATTACTTCCACCAAAAGCCAAGAGTGCATAATTCAGTAAAGGCTTTTGTAAGAGTTATGACCCTTTTTCGACCTATAAAGTACTTTGCTTATAAATAATATGATAAAGTTTTGTTTTAATGGCAAGCACAAAAAAGTCGAGCGCGCGGTCCCCCGACAGCTATATTGTACATCGAATCTTCATCAGAACATACATCTCCATAAAATCTTGGCCAAGTTCGAAACTTGGTCTTATGAGGCCAAAAACTAGGTCACAAGGTCAAATTGAGAGCAAATCTTGTTAACACTTGGGAGGCCTTATCTTTAACTTTAGCATATTAAAACTTTGTCAGAAGAATTGTCTTGGTGATGTCTTGGCTAAGTTCGAATCTAGGTCATGTCTGATCATAAACTAGGTCACTAAGCCATATTGAAGGAAAATCTTGTTAACTTTTATCAGAAAGTTTGTCTTGATTATATCTCTGCTGAGTTTGAATATGGGTCATGTCGGATCAAAAACTAGGTTACTAGGCCTAAATGAAGGAAAATTTTGTTATACGCTCTGGCGGCCGTATTTTAATTAGAGCATGTTGAAACTTTGTCAGAATGCCTTATTTGATTATATCTAGGCTAGGTTTGAACATGGCTTTAGTCACTAGGCCAAATTGATGGAAAATCTTGTTAACACTCTAGTCATAGCTTACCTGTGGTTGGCATAACTCAGGTGAGCGATGCAGGGCCATCATGGACCTCTTGTTTACAGTAATTATACCTTCATTTCTAGAGATTGTCCATATCATGAGTAGATGTTTTCAAAGTCGTCTGCTGCAGATGTTGTAATTAGAAAAGGGGGTAAAGCCATTTATCAATATAGCTGTTGTCCAATGCTTAATGTAATGTGTTGATATGTTTATTCCAAGTTAGTAGTTTTGCCTTATTAGTTCCCATTCTTGCCTATTGACATGATAGTAGAACTTCAGCTTCATATTAAGACAAATTTACTAAAATATTATTTTTAGCTTTGTGTGTGCTAGCTATGTGAAGAATTGTAACTAGTTGTAACAGTTTTGATAATTTCATTTTATATAAAAAGAACATTTAACTGTCTTCAAAGTTCAAACCTTTGTGTTATGCCTATGATAGGCAAACATTCTTTCTAAAGATTGACAAATACTGGTTGAGTCTCCAGGAAAAAGTCATCAATCTTGTATATAGATAAACTTTATTTAAAAATGAATTATTTTTCTCTCTTTAACCCTTTCCCACCTACAAATGTTTTCTGATGCCTTTCATGAAGACAACTTTTTAATAATATAACATACATTAAAATTGCATAGAGATTTCGACATTTCAAAGTAGTCTGCTGTAGATTTGTTGTATGTGGGAAAGGGTTAATAATAAGTCTTGTTGTAATTGAGAAAACAACAGCTGACAATTCATTTTTATTGTGGTAAAATTTTGTCCTGCACTTAAATTGTTTAACTCTTTTCCACTTTGCAGAAGCAATCTTTTGTATTGAAAGGAAGAGCAAATTTTCCTTTAGCTATATAATATTTTCAATAAGTATACTTTCATCTTAAGAGATTTGCCATATTTTTGCAAAGATGTTTTCAGTCCTCTGTAACAGATTTCTTTTATAAGAGAAAAGGGTAAAGAGTCATCTGCTTTAAAATCTTCCAAGAAAAAAAACAATATCTTGAATATTGGATCTAAAGCTGATATATAAAAGGAAAACTTGTGGGGAAAGGAGAAATTGCTTATCTTAAGCAATATCTTAGTTTTTCACCCTACACTGTTTTCCATAGTTGTCTGTATCAGAGTTTATAATATAATCACCCATTTTGAATTTAGATTGATTCATAATTTGTATTCTGTAGGGGCTTGTTAGAGTCAGTTAACGAGGAGCTTTTACAAAGGTAGGCTACTCTAATGTGATAGAATAATCTCCCTTGTGTTAGTTATGTCCATGTGGTTGGGGTAATATTATGAACAATATATACATCAGCTAAAAATATATATCAGAACAAATGTAGAATGCAAGTTTCAGTTGTATTATTGATAATCCTTTTACAAAGGTAGCCATAGATGCAGCAAAGTTTGAAAAAATAATTGCTGCAAAAGGAGAAATTTGCACAACGTCACAATTTTTGGTTAAAATTACTTGAAACAATGATACAGCTGAAATGTTTTAAGGTAATATTCCTATACTTTATCAGATCCTTCCCTGGCAAAAGATCTTTGAATAAAAACTTGTTTATCCCATTACCTGATGTGAAGGGTAGTATTAGATTCTTTAAAATTTTAACCACTTTCCCCATGCAGACACATTTTAATGAAGCTGCAGTTGACATATTTTGCCACAATGTTTTCAACTCATCTCTTCAATAAGTAAATCCTCATTTATAGAGATCTTCAATGTTTTAAGATCACCCAAGCCGAAGGCACAAGGTGATCTGTTCTGATCACTCTTTGTCCGTCGTCCGTCATTTACTTTTAGCTTTAAACATCATCTCCTCCTAAACCAAAGGACCAATTTCAACCAAACTTCACAGGACTGTTCTTTTGGTGGCCCTCTTTCAATTTTGTTCAAAAATTTAAATTCCATTGAGAACTTAAGTTGCTGTGGCATCAGAAAGGTGGCAAAATGTCCAATATAATTTGGCAGAAATGTTCCTTGGTTGACCCTCTACAAAAATTGTTCAAGCCATATAGATTGGTTTAAAAACATGGCAGTGAGACGGCATCAGATAAGGGCAAAAAATTCCTCTTTTTTTTAAAGTGCTTTCCTGAAAATCTTACTTCAGTAATCCTCTACTTAATTTGTTCAAGCCGTATTGTTTGGTTACAAAATCATAGCACCCAGGCGTCATCACAAAAGGGGTAAATTTAACTTTAAGCTACAAATGACAACTCTACCATTCCACTGGACCATTTTCAACTTAACTTCATACGAATGTTCCTTTGTTGGTCCTCTTTCAAAATTGTTCAAAGATTTACATTCTGTGAAGAACTTTGGTTGCTGCGGCATCAGAAAGTGAGAAAAATTCCCAAACTTTAAAATCCTTTTCCTCCATAATCTGCTTGTCCCATTCCAAGATAATTTGGTAGAAATGTTATTTGAGTGACCTCCTACAAAAACTGTTCAAGCCATATTGATTTTGTTGAAAAACAGGGCTGCAAGGAGGCATCAGGAAAGGCTCAAAATGTCAAAACTTTATAATTCCATTCTTATTAAAGTTCTCGTTAGATTTCGAGATATAAATAGCTGTTTCTTTAACAGTGTCCACTCCTTTCAGTTTCATTTGCACTCTTCTGATCAAATTTTCCCAGATATTTGCAGCTAAATATTTGTTACTAATTTACTATCAATCAGGTGATCGATTTAGGGCTACCTTGGCCCTTTTGTTACTTAGATGCTTTGCTGTCTGCTGCAAAATAAAATTGTAAGAAAGGGTTAATTAAATAAACTTGAAGAAGGAATACATCATACATTATACAGGCAAATTTAGTTCATATGTCAAAACCTTAGGGAGATATTCCTCTCCATTATCAATTTATTTAACCCTTTCCCACATACAAGAAACATGCAGCAGAAGTCAAAAGTTAGCAGCTGCAAATGTGTCATTATGCGAGAAAAAGTTAAGATGTCTACTGCAAAGTTACTGGGTAACTTAGTAGAATTTGCCAGTTCTTGGAATGATATTGTCATTTACGCTTTTCTGCAATATACATTAATAATCCCACCTTATAGACTAATGCATATAACACTTGTTTTGACTTCAGATTGATTTATTCATTAATTGTGCCCTTTTAGTCATGCCCATTTTTTGACATGCTTAACTTACACTCCCTCAAATCTATAGTAATGAACTTATATTATGATAAAAAAAGAAATAAAAACTGATAATTTTTATTGATTTAAACTTTTCCCTCATGATTTTCAAAGTTGGTCTGGTCCATATTAGGAGTGGATGTGAGGTCTAAGCCACTGACCAGCTATTTCCATTGTGATGTAAATGGACTTAAATTATTTTACACATTAACCCTTTCCCATTTGCAGACACATTTTGATGCATCTGCAGCATATGTTTTCGTTGGATTGATACCTGTGATATTTTAACCAATTCCAACTAGCAGACAAGTTTAAAGTCATTGTGGCAATAGACGAAATTGTTCATAACAAGCAATTTCTTATTTTGCTTCAATACTTACAACTATGCTAAAGGATTGTGCTTTCATTTATAGAGATCCATAAATTATCACGGATGTTTTAAAAGTCCTCTGTTGCAAATTTGATGTATGTAGGAATGGGTTAACCCTTTCCCACATACAACAAATCTGCAGCAGACGACTTTGAAAACATCTACACAAAAATGTAAAAAGTAAATGTAAAAATTTGCTCATCATGCGCAATTTCTCCTTTTGTCAGAGGCATCGAAACAAGACTTAGTGTATATGTGGGAAATGGTTAACAAGAGGATTTCATGATTATATTTAGCTCAATGCATGGGTTTGTGAAAGAAATGTAGACATTTGTTAACATTTTACTAATTGTAGAATATATTGCAATGCCTCATGGACAGATGACTTGAAACTTTTATGGAAAAATGAGCAATCTCTCCTTTTCACACAATGTTTTCAACTTACTATCGATAGAATTCTTCAAAATCTAAAACAAATTATATTATAATTGAAGATTGGACAGGTATAACCTTTTCCCACATACAACAAATTTGCAACTTTGTAAACATCTAGACAGACAAAAATATGAAACTCTCTATAACTGAAAGTATAATTAATGAATAAAGTTGAAAACATTGTGGCCATTTCTACTTTTGTCACAATGTTGTCAAAATTATTATGCTGAAGAGGCTTCAAGAAGTGTCTGTATGTGGGAAAGGTTAAGATTTTTTTTTTTTTACAATTCATAATATGTCAAAGCACTAAGTATACACGTATTACTTTGTACCATTTGGATGAATGCTTATTTAAAATTGTATTACAAAATAACAGTAGTTTTCCGTGCTATATTCATAATATAAAAATGTAGATGTATAATCATTAATGAGAAAGGCACTAACTCCATGTAAGAATTAAAATGAGTTTAAAGCCTCATTCTCACTGTACCCTGGTTCTGGTCCAGGTATCTCCCGGTGAAAAATAGCTGGTAAGCCAGGATGATCTGGAACATTTTTGCCGAAAAATCAAGTGCATTTACACATTCACGGAGTGCCCTCTGGTTTTGATGCAGGATGTTCCAACTTGATTCCGGTTACCCTGGTTGGGCAGGGTTCATATTGTGTTGTGTGAACCAGGTTGTGTTCCGTTGGTGGCCGATCCAACATGGTATAGCCCCTGTCATGCGACGGCGGATCCCCAGTGGCACCCCGGTGGCCCCGTTGGTCTTCCATGCATGAAGTTCTGCAGATCACCCCCAGATTATCACGGTAGAGACTTGGCCCTGCATCGGCGTATACCGGCATTGTGCTGGACATACCCGGATCACATCCATTCTGGATATTTCTCCCTGTGTCTCCTGGTTGTATTAAACTGTTTAAAACATCCTGGACGGTTTGGCAGATTGCATGTTTCAGTTACTGATCATCCTGCACGTGTCGCCATTGTTGTCTTCCCGGTTTGACAAGTATTCTCCCAAACCATCATCCAAGATGTACCACTCCGGGACAGTGAGAATGGGGCTTAAGAGTTTGAAATGAGACTTGTTTGGACTGGATTCACAGTAGTGCTTACAACCTGTTAACCCTTTCCCTCATGTAGACGCTTTCTGACGCCTCTGCAGCAGACAGCTTTTTGAAAACATAGTGACAAAAGAAGAAATTGCACAAAACGTGCAATTTCTCCTTTTGCCACAATGTTTTCAACTTTTTGTCATAGTTTATATATCCATTCAATTATAGACATTTTCTATCTTTTGACAAAATATGTTCAAAGTCGTCTGCTGCAGAATTGTCGTATGAGGGAAAGGTTTAAAGATGAATTCTGATGTGTCTTCAACAGACAACTTTTGAAAACTTTGGGGGAAATGAAAAATTGATTAAAATGAGCAATTTTTATATTTTCCAATGTTTTCTTCTCCAGCTCATGATTAAGCATTAATATTGCTAGCATGTTCCATTGTTTTCTTCAAATGATTCAAATTTGGAGTCTAGTCATCTAATATAATTTATTCTGAATATTATGTGATAGAACACTATAAATGCCATATTTTAGGATAAAAGACAAATACTCAACTAGTCGTCAAAGGTAATTTAAGTTCTAGAATGTCAATGTACTGAGAAACATTTCACCCTTTCTCTCATACTTTAAATCTGCAGCATACAACTTTAACCCTTTCCCCCATATGACAATTCCGCAGCAGACAACTTTGAACATAATTTGTCAATTATGGAAAATCTCTATAATTAATTGGATAACCTATGACAAAAAGTGGAAAACATTGTGGCAAAAGGAGAAATTGCACGTTTTGTGCAATTTCTTCTTTTGTCACTATGTTTTCAAAAAGCCGTCTGCTGCAGAGGCATCAGAAAGCGTCTTTATGAGAGAAAGGGTTAAGGGCAAAAATATTAAAAATCTTAATAAATGAAACCATAGCTATTGAATGAAGTTGAAAACATTACAGCAAAAGTAGAAATTTGCCCATCATGAGCAATTTCTTCTTATAGCAAAATGTTTTCAAAAGTTGTCTTTTGGAAGAATTATTAAGTTAACTCTCATCATATTCTTCTTTTTACATTTTGTATGGAAAACTACTCTCCTTTAAGTAATGATGCTTTTTTTATTTGAAAATATAATACACTTGGTTATGTTTTCAAAAGTCACTTTCTGCAGATGCGTCAAAATGCGTCTGTTAGTGGGAAGGGATTAATGTAGTTTCTCATTTTCTGCTATATTATATTTAATGCATGATGTTTTTATGGTTTCAGACTGAACAATACCTACCTTGCACCTCATACTGGGTAATAATGAAATGTCTGTTACCCAAGGTCAAGGTCACATTATAGTGACCTTGACCCTTTGCATGCAATCAATATTTAATTAAATTATTAATATTATCAGAAAGGGTTTATAGGGAAATGCTTAGTTCAATACTTAAAACCACAAGTGTTAAGCTTCACTTAAAAGTTACCAGGCTTTATAAGATAAATTTTATGATTAAATGCAATCTAGCCCAGCTGTTTGTGTCAGCATGCAACATGTGTGTTCCTTCATACACTAGTGTTCTACTTTGTAATTGATCCCGGGCTACGTGGCATGCCAATGTTTTGAAATTGAAAACAAAATGTCTTCTTGTCCATACATGAAAACAAACTTCAAAGCTTTAACAATAAATCAGATGCAGAGAAATATATTTGGTTATTTGCACATTAAAGTTTGGAACCATGAATTAGTTCCAAATTTTGCAGGCATAATAAGTTTGTGTAACCAATAAGTCACTGTTCAACCACCAAAGACATCAATGTTGAATATTGCAGTTTTATTGAGAATCCCTGTCATGGATGTATTAACCCTTCCCCTCATATAAACGCTTTCAGACGCCTCTGCAGCAGACGACTTTTTGAAAACATAGTGACAAAAGAAGAAATTGCACAAAACGTGCAATTTCTCCTTTTGCCACAATGTTTTCCACTTTTAGTCATAGGTTATCCATTCAATTATGGAGATTTTCTATGTTTTGACAAAATACGTTCAAAGTCGTCTGCTGCAGAATTGTCGTATGAGGGAAAGGGTTAAACCTTTTCACTATGTCATACAGATCCAATTTGTCTGCAGAAGACGACTATTGAGACAATGTGGCAAAATAAGAAATTGCTCATAATAAGCTTGTTCTCTTCCTACAATGTTTTCAAATCTATTCAATAACCAATTTTTCATTTCTAGAGGTTTTCCACATTTTTGTCAAGTTTTCTGCTGCAGATTTGTTGTATGAGGGAATGGGTCAAGTCTTTAAGAGTTATATTTGGTTTCCTCTTTATTGCAAAGCAATTGATAGCCTTCCTTCTTTGGATGTGTAGCCTAATAAAATCAACCTTCTTTGCTCACACAGTCTTATCAAGGTTAACCCTTTCCCACATACAGCAAATCTGACTTTGAAAACATCTAAACAAATTTATGGAAAATCTCTGAAAAAGACAGTATTATTATTTAATAGAGTTGAAAATGTTTTGGCAAAACATTTCTTCTTTTGTCACAATGTTTTCAAAAAGTCGTCTGCTGCAGAGGCTTTGAAATACATCATACAAGCATCCTTGAAACATTTTGTTAACCCCTTCCTACATACAACAAATCTACAGCAGATAACTTTGGAAACAATTAGTCAAAATTATGAAAACTCTATATTAAATGAAAGAACTTATTGAATAAATTTGAAAACCATGAAGACAATAGGAGAAATTGTTCATTATGAGCAATTTCTTCTTTAGCCACAATGATTTCAAGAGTTGTCTGCTTCATATACATCAAAGAACGTATACAATGGGAAAGGGTTAAGTCCACAAAAATGACTACAGCTATGCAAAATGTTCACCATTAATGTTATAGCAGGGAAAGGTGTGATATTGTATGGCATTGTTTATTATATAACAAGTTTTTATTTACCCTATCCCACATACACTAATCAGGAGCAGGTGACGATTATGAAAGGATCCAAGCAAAGTTTTGGGAATTATAATTATTGAATAGAATTGAAAACATTATGGCAATTGGAGAAATTGCTAATTATGAGCTATTTCTCCTTTACCCATAATTATGTTATCAAAAATCTTCTAATACAGGTGCCTACATGTGGGATTAGGGCTAAAATTCTGCTTGAAAACAAAATTGTCAATTTGGCTTTCTGTTAACCCTTTTCCTCATATAGACGCTTTCTTAAGCCTCTGCAGCAGACGGCTTTTTAAAAACATAGTGATAAAAGAAGAAATTTCTCAAAACAAGCAATTTCTCCTTTTGCCACAATGTTTTCCACTTTTAGTCATAGGTTATCCATTCAATATTAGAGATTCTCTATTTTTTGACAAAATATGTTCAAAGTCGTATGAGGGAAAGTGTTAAGAGGAATCCACCATGTTACGGATTTAGTTAGATCTAACACTGACTTTGAAGATTGGAGAGGTCACTTTAAATCCTAATGTTGACCTTGAACTTTTTCAGAGGTCATCGTAATAGTCTAATGTTGGAAGATGAAAGCAGTATTAACCATCAGTTATCCAATCAGTAAGCTTTAAAGTAGCACTTTGCTGTTGTTTTTGTGATGAAACTTGGTACAAATAAATATTGTTTTACCCTGCCTTTTGTAATCTTTGGTATAATGTGCTCTGTATAAGTTGCTGTTAATAAACATTGACTGACTATACACAGGGTATTGGATTCAGCAGTCCTCATTATTATCCCTTCACAACGCGGCCTCGAGGTGATATAGGGGTCCGCCTATGTCCCAACAATGTCATCTTTCTAGCAACTTCATTTCTCATCAAGTTTTTATGAAACTGAACACATATGTTCACAATTAATTCCTCTTGTACAAGTTTGAGACTTAACACATGTTTACAAGCATTGCCCCTTGTATGTGTTCTTGTTTCACTGACCTAGGTCAAAGGTCAAGGTCACTGACTAGTATGTGTCTGTATGAAAGGATGTCAACACAATTTCTTAACCTATTAATATGAAACTGAACAAATATGTGTACAGAATTCCTTCATAATTCATACAAAGGTTCAAGCTAGATTGGACATGATCATGTTTAACAGTCAAATCACAGTGACTTCATTACATCTGTATGAAATAACATCATTGCTCTAACAACTTCATTTATTGTTATGAACAATTATTTTTCAGCAGAAAAAGTTAATGTGTTCTGTTTCATCTGTCTAATTGCTGGTCTGTCAATCACACCGTAGTTAGATATCCATGAGAGCTCGGTTCCTTTCGCTAACCTGCCAGATCCTCCCATGCATGACTGGATTATGGCCCTTGAAATTGTCAAAATTGATATAATACAGCTTTAAAGCAATAAAGTCTTCAAAATTGCTATAATAGAGCTTGTGAACACAATAGAGCCTCCATTTACTATCTGATCTTCATCAAACTTAGATAGTAGTTAAATATTGATGAGAGCTCAGTTCCTTTCGAAAACCAGCCAGATCTGAGCCCATGCAAGACTGGATTATGGCCCTTGAAATTGTCAAAATTGCTATAATAGAGCTTGTGAACACAATAGAGGCTTCATTTACTATCTGATCTTCACCAAACTTAGATAGTAGTTAAATATTGATGAGAGCTCGGATCCTTTCCAAAACCAACCAGATGTGCCCTTGTATGACTGGATTATGGCCCTTGAAATTGTCAAAATTGCTATAATACAGCTTGTGAACACAATAGAGCCTCCATTAACTATCTGATCTTCACCATACATACATGCTCTGGATTGAAAATGACCAAAGAACCATCCCAGTAGAGCATAGGCTCTCATGGGACTCTTGTTTTATGATGTATCAAGTTTCATCCAAACAGTTAAACAGCCTATAGAACATATCACAGCATAAGCATGCAATTGCTTATTTTTAGTCACTAAAATAATAACTTTTTAACATTTTTTTTATTTTTTTTGTTTCCCTTATTTAATTAATTACATTTTGGGTATCTCTAGAAAGACAACAGTCATAAGGTATTGTAACCAGTCTTTATCACAAAATCCATCTGTGCCTCCTTACAAGCTGATCTAAATCTGCACTGATTTTCAAGAAAATAAAAATAAGAATCTGTCTGATATTCTATTTGGCTCAGTTAACCCTTTCCCACATACTTATGACACATCTACAGCAGACAAACTTGAAAATATCTAAGCACAAACATGAAAAATCTCTATAAATGAAAAATAATTCATTTTGTCGAAATATTTTCAAAGGTTCTGTGCTGCAGTCGTCAAGCATGTGTAGGAGGGAAAAGGTGAAGAATTGTTTAAAGACCAATCTTTGGCTTCAGTGTTACCTATTTTCCAAATACAGACAATAATATAAGACTTTGCAGCAGATAACGTATTTAAACATTTGTAGGAAAAGGATAAATTTCTCAAAACAGCTTTTATTTTATTTTCCCTTAATAGTTTCTACTCTGTATTGAAAAATACTTAGTTTGTTTTACTGGAGCACTGCTCGTTTATTGTTTGTCTTTAACAGATTTTACCTTCCCTTATCTAACCTTCCTTTTTAGACATTTATTTTTGATAAATCCTCTTTAATGGAACAATTCCTCCTTTTTAAACAATTTTTGTTCAACTGTGTATCAATTCCGGTAATGTTACAAATATTGCCTCTAATGTCTTTCAAATCAGGGGAAAGGTTAATATTTAATAAATGATTAGAAAGGATACACATTATTTTAACAATTGGCATTTAAACCTTTCCAACATACATCAAACTTTCAGCAGGCGACTTTGAAACTTTCAGCAGGCGACTTTGAAACTTTCAGCAGGTGACTTTGAAACTATCTAGACGGAAATATTGAAAATCTTTATAAAAATAAAAGGAAGAATATTGAATACAATTTAAAACATTTTGGAAAAAGGATAAGTTTCTCATTAACGGAAATCTCTTGGTCCGTCAAAATGTTTTCAAAAGTTGTCTGCTGCATGTTGGAAAGGCTTAAAAGGATAAGAGTTAATTTGAACAGAGAGCCCTGTCTGCAACCCGTTTAGCTTGCATGCGCACTTTGCATGAGTTTGTTGTTTGGGCACATACATGTGCTCTCTTACCAGGACCTGAACTTACTGTTTAGAATGTTTTCTTAAAACAGCTTTTCTATGTTAACACTTTCCCACATACAAATGTTTTCATGCGCCTGCGAAGCATTATGGTTAAAAGAGAAACTGTTCCGCGCAGGCTAATCTAGGCTGATTCATTTTATCTCAGGGGTATAGAGGTATAGAGTAACGAGTCCTACAACAGAAAATCCACAGAAGGCGAAAAGTGTCTGTCCGGATTCGCCTTCGCAGCATGCTTAAGCTGATCCGGGTCAATACTTTACGCAGAGTCCACAATGTTGGTTTACTCGTGGAAAGGCTCGTATACTTTCATTAGTCGAGATATGTTCATAGTTTTGCCTACATGATTTCAAATTCATTTGCTTCAAATTTGTTTGTTAGAAAGTGTTCACTACAAGTTATTTATGATATGACAACAAAGAAAATAATTCCAAGGATTTATGGATCTTTTTCAGATTTAGTTCTACATTTGATCACATTAATCTTTTCTCCAGTTTCTTAATATTTTTTATTTCTAATTAGAATTTGAAAAGGTTAAATAAGAAACCATGAGCTTTTAACATTGTATAATTATGTGTTAAATAATGAATGAAGAACAGCTACTGTTTAAGAGTTAGTAGATGTAGTTGACAATTTAACATTTTAAATTTGCTTTGAAATGCGTTTTCTTGAATGAAAATTTTGATTTTAATAATAGTCATTTGTCAATAGTGAAATTATCTACCCTTTTGTCGATAGCACTCATTGCTTTGTAGAACTTCAATTTAAAGTAATGACTTACTTGGCCCTTTCTCACTTGCAGATGATTTTGATGCATCCTGCAGCAGATGTCTTTTGAAAACTTTGTAGCAAAAGAAGAAATTGCTCACGATTAATTTCTCCTTTTGCTACCATGTTTTTAACTTGATTCAATAATACTTTCATCTAAAGAGATTTTCAAAAGTGGTCTGCTGCAGATGTGTACAGCATGTTGGAAAGGGTTAACAGTTTGCTTTCCATTATTATTTTGGAGTTGTCTGCTTGAGACATTTCTGTAAAATATATGACAGCTGGATAATGGGCAGTTAAGTGTATTCTTTATAAACAGTGTGAGAAAAGGTAAATTGCTTATGCTAGATCATTTCTTTTCTTCCCACTACGTTTCCAAATATTGTCTGCTACAAAGGCATCAACTATCTTCTGTTAATAATTAATCAGTTTGAGGTAAGAAACTATAAACAAGCAAACCATTTTATGTATATACCATTTATTTATTCTATGTACTATTTATACTTTAGATTGTCACTTTGTGAAATAATTTTTAAAACTTGTCAAATTATCAGCAGTCAATGCAAGATAATGATATTTATATTACATTCACTAGGAGAAATATTTTAGTAAAATGTTAATTTTATATATTTTCAGGGAAACCCTGCCTTTACATCCACCACCTCTCCCACCTAAGGTAACATTACTAAGTCTTATTTTGCCCTAAACATTTAAGCAGTAGGGCCGAGACTTGTTAGCCACACTGGCTGGCAATATAGAAGTTGTGAGTTTGAACCCCAGCTCGTCCAACAATTCTTCTGACTTTTTACAAAGTCAATGTGATATGTTTCAGCTCCATTCATTGTCCTCGAATTGGAAAACAGTTTATGTAGAAAATCAGCCAGTTTCTTGGAGAGACTGTTGTAGGTTGTCTGGAGGTGTTAGAAACCTGGAAACAAATTGGTATGTGATCTGTCTGCTGTGATATGACAGAGACATTGTTGAAAGCAACATTTATCTCCAAGGAAACAGTTGGTTTGGTATATTGCTTGGCCTTCATTCAATTGTTTGTCATTTTATTAGAAATATGCTATAACTTATGTACTGCATAATGCTAGAGTCTTGTAATTTTATGTATGAGTTTATCTTAAAAATATTATAGCCGACACATTATTTTTCTCTTTTCAAAAAAAGTATTTTCAGAGTAACACTTTTCTAGTTTAACCCTTTCCCTCATAAAGACGCTTTCTGACGCCTCTGTAGCAGACGGCGTTTTGAAAACATAGTGACAAAAGAAGAAATTGCACAGAACGTGCAATTTCTCCTTTTGCCACAATGTTTTCCACTTTTTGTCATAGGTTATCGATTCAATTATAGAGATTTTCTATTTTTAGCTCACCTGTGCACGAAGTGCTCAAGGTGAGTTATTGTGATCGCCCTATGTCCGTCGTCCGTCGTCCATCAACATTTTCTCCTCTGTAACCGGTGGGTCAACTGGGATGAAACTTCACAGAAAGCATCCTCTCAATGTCCTCACCAGAATTCCTTAAAATTTTCGGGATCCATGCATAATTCTGGTTTCCATGGCAACGAAATGAAAAAACTTCAAAATTCTTAAAAAATCTTCTCCTCCGAAAGTGTCGGGCCGATTTTCAAATAATTTTGTAGAAATGTTCCTCGGGTGACCCTCTATCAGATTCCTTCAAGCCATGTTGATTGGTCGAAAAACATGGCCGCCAGGGGGGGCGGGGCTATTTTTCCTTATATGGCTATAGTGCAAACTTAAAAAATCTTCTCCTCCGAAAGTGTCAGGCCGATTTTCAAATAATTTTGTAGAAATGTTCCTCGGGTGACCCTCTATCAGATTCCTTCAAGCCATGTTGATTGGTCGAAAAACATGGCCGCCAGGGGGGGGCGGAGCTATATTTCCTTATATGGCTATAGTGCAAACTTAAAAAATCTTCTTCTCCAAAAGTGTCAGGCCGATTTTCAAATAAATTTGTAGAAATGTTCCTTGGGTGACCCTCTATCAGATTCCTTCAAGCCATGTTGATTGGTCGAAAATCATGGCCGCCAGGGGGGGGCGGGGCTTTTTTGCCTTATATAGCTATAGTGCAAACTTAAAAAATCTTCTCCTCCAAAAGTGTCGGGCCGATTTTCAAATAATTTTGTAGAAATGTTCCTTGGATGACCCTCTATCAGATTCCTTCAAGCCATGTTGATTGGTCAAAAAGCATGGCCGCCAGGGGGCGGGGCTATTTTGCCTTTTATTGCTATAGTGAAAACTTAAAAAATCTTCTCCTTCAAAAGTGTCAGGCCGATTTTCAAATAATTTTGTAGTAATGTTCCTAGGGTGACCCTCTATCAGATTCCTTCAAGCCAAGTTGATTGGTTGGAAACTATGCCCGCCAGATGGCGGGGCTTATATAGCTAAAGTGAAAAAAAAAATCAGGTGAGCGATTCCAGGGCCATCATGGCCCTCTTGTTTGACAAAACATGTTTAAAGTCGTCTGCTGCAGAATTGTGGTATGAGGGAAAGGGTTAATTTTCAACTGAGCCATGTTGCACAAAAAAAGATCTTAGTATCAAAATAAGGCTTCTAGTTTCCTAGATGTAACATTTATATTTCACAGCACATGATGTGGAAAATTGTATGACATAACATTTCTATCCTTAGAACTGTAAATTAACCCTTTCCCTCATATGACAATTCTGCAGCAGACGACTTTGAACATACATGTATTTTGTCAAATAATGGAAAATCTCTATAATTGGATGGATAACCTATGACTAAAAGTGGAAAACATTGTGACAAAAGGAGAAATTGCACGTTTTGTGCAATTTCTTCTTTTGTTACTATGTTTTCAAAAAGTCGTCTGCTACAGAGGCATCAGAAAGCATCTATATGAGGGAAAGGGCTAAGTTGTTTAACCATTTTACTGGTATGATATTATAGTGGTGTCTGTCTTGAAAAGGGAAACAATTTCAAAGCATCATAAGTGAAAATAAATAATTGAAAAAAGAAGAAAACAAGATTAGCAATTTCTGCTTTTCCCACAATGTTGCTGAAGTCATTTGCTACAGAAGTGTCAAAAGTTGTATGTAAAGGATAGAAATGTTTTAAAGGGTGTAACTCACAACAATATGATTTCAGCCATTAAGTATCCGACTGGGAACGGCTGACGACGATGAAGAAAACAATGTATACCATATGCCAAACGAGGACGAAGTTACGGAGGAAGGAGACCTTGACCAGGGGCCCGATCTCAATGAATTACTGGACCGACAGTTGACCTTGACCCCTGATACACACATACCAGCAGAGTTTACAGATGAGGGGCCTCCAGATAGACCCCCAGTCTTGCCACCGAAAATGAGTAGGAAACAGAATGGTATTGTACCCCATGATGAGGAATCAACACCTACTACAGACGGTTCACAGCCACCTGAGGTACCACCTAGAAGAGAAAAGAAAGATGATAGCGATTCAACGGTAGGTTTTTATGGGGAAGAGATAAAAGGTCTCACTCTTGCCTATCTTACTACAATTCATCCATCCTAGAATGTGGTGCTGTTCATATCTCTAAACGTATTCATCCTGAGGTGCACACTCGGGTGTTGTTTTAGAATATTAACCCTTTCCCTCATACGACAATTCTGCAGCAGACGACTCTTGAACATATTTTGTCAAAAAATGGAAAATCTCTATAATTGAATGGATAACCTATGACTAAAAGTGGAAAACATTGTGGCAAAAGGAAAATTTGCTTGTTTTGAGCAATTTCTTCTTTTGTCACTATGTTTTCAAAAAGCTGTCTGCTACAGAGGCGTCATAAAGAGTCTATATGAGGGAAAGGGTTAACCTCATGATCTCTAGAATCTAGGTTTGATCCCTTGTCGGGTAGAAGTAACACAAATGCATTGATGTTGGTTTTTGTAGAGCATCGCTTAAATAATCCATTTGTAGAATGCTGAATTATAAAAAAATTGTTAAATATAGCATTTAGACTATTTCTTATCAAACATTGAGATCTAGTGTCTCTCCCAAGATTACAGTCTAATATTGGTTTACGCCTAATACTAGTTTGTTTATCCCAGAATCATGAATAGGTGTTCTGTTATCGTGATATAACTGAAATTATGTAAATAATGGCTGAAATCCCAATAAAAAAAAAACCCCACATAATTATGAATATCACATCAGCAATTATTAAGTAACAATGCACTATTCAGTACCTTTATATTTTCAGTTACGTCCACTCAGTAATGGTCTTCCACCTACACCACAAGTTCATGTAAGTATACTGAGTTAACCCTTTCCCACACACAATAAATCTGCAGCAGACAACTGATAATTTCAAGACAAAAATGTGAAAACTGTAAATGAAAGTATAATCATTGAAAAGAGTTTAAAAACATTGTGCAAAGTAAGAAAATGCTCATTATGTGGTTACAGTTTATTAAAAAATTGTATGCTACAGAGGCTTCAGAAAGCGTCTGTACGTGGGAAAGGGTTTACGGTTTGTCACATTTTAGTATTTAACAGATATGATATTTTAACGCCTTCCCACATATAATAGACGCTTTTTGACGCCTCTGCAGCAGACTACTTTTTAAAACAAGCAATTTTTCCTTTTGCCACAATGTTTTCAACTTTTTTCAGTAAAAACAAATTTATAGGAATTATCTAAGTGGTAAAATGTAACACCTGATACCCAGTTGGGGTAGAACATTGATTTAGAATCTGAGTACATGCTGTATCATAGTTAGTACCAGATAATTGTAATGATCAACTTGACTTATTGACTTAACCCTTTCCCACATACAACATATCTGCAGCATCTAGGCAAAAATATGGCTTATCAATGTAGATAGAATTGTAATTATTGTCAGGAGAAATTGCTTGTCATGATCTATTTATGCTTTTGCCACAAGGTTTTCAAAAGATGTCTGCTGCTGATGCTTCAAAATGTGTATGCAGGAGGGAAAGTCACTCCTTGTCGAACAGATATTAACTAAGGCTCCTCATTGTGTAATTCCTGCTTAATTCATGCCAAATGTTATTATTTACCTTATATGACCTTTAAGTGTTGTCTGCATTGAAAACATCTGAGGAAAAAAAAGATATGGAAAAGAAGTAAACTTATGACACAGAATTGGAAAACATTGAGGGAATTGGAGAATTGCAGGTCATTTGCATAGTTTTTAAAAGACTGCCACAGGGGCACCAAAGACCCATGTAAAAGACTGCCACAGGGGCACCAAAGACTCATGTAAAAGACTGCCACAGGGGCACCACAGACTCATGTAAAGGGTTAATTGTCTATGTTTTATCTACAGATGGGTGCTTGTTTCTCTAAAGTGTTTAATGGATGTCCTCTTCATATCACCTGTACAGCCAGCTGGATTAATGCAGACACTAGAGGTTATTTACCTTTTCCCACCTACAGACACAATTTGACTTCTCTGCAGAAGACAACTTTTGAAAACATTATGACAAAAAAATGAATTGCTCATAATAAGCAATTCCTATTTTTGCCAAAATGTTTTCAACTTTATACAATAATAACACTTTCATCAAGAGAGATTTTCAAAATATTAACTAGAAATTTTGAAATTTGTCTTTTGCTGAATTGTTGTATGTGGGAAAGGGTTAACATTTTCCTGCATGTGAAAATCTTTGTTTGTTTACTTTTAACTTATTTAATTTGCATTGATTGCAAACAAGCTTTAAACTTATATTAATCTGAAATGTCAGCTTCCTGGAGACCTAACCATTACCCATACTAAGGGTATATATGACCGCCTTGATGGTGTAGTAGAAGAGCGTCTGCTTCGGGTGCAGGAGGTCGCGGGTTCAATCCCCTGTCGGATCATACCAAGTACTACAAAAAAATAGGTAGTAATGGCTGCCCTCCATGGCGCTCAGGGTTGCGGTGTTAGCATTATGACTGACTGGCTGGTGTCAGGATAAATGGACCAATAGTATTGGTAACTTACTGAGCAAATGCTGTGATATAACTGAAACATTGTTGAAAGCAGTGTAAAACACCAAACAATCAATCAATTAGGGTATTTATGACTACAATAAGGTCTGCTTGGATCTACATGTTTTACGATTACTTAAATAGTCCTAACTCAATCTTCAGAAAACTTTTTCACACTCTATTGGGGGCATGTTTTCTCTAAAAAAATCAATCAATCAGATGCCCTCACATACTTTAATAGTTATGTCTCCGTATTTGGTTATCTTTGGACAAATTATCTTTATGCTATGAATATTCACAAGCTACATTTTCATTGAGATAACAGTATCAGAACATTTAGAAGTGGGTGGTGCAATTTTCCTGGAATGACACAAGTAAGGTAACAGTTGATTTCTACAATTAAACAACGGACTTTTGTGGGACTTTTGGCTTAAAATTTCATTGACACATTTTGGTGACAATTTGGCACTTTTGTTGAAAAATAAGTGTTTTCTTTACTGTTGGTAGTATTGATGAACTTGTATATACAATTTCATATCCTGTATAGCTTAGATGTTTACTCATCATTATTAATACCACATGTTTGATTCTGTCCCCATATTTCAGATGAACACATTTTACTTGGTGCCAGTGAAGGACTGTACACACTTAATTTGAATGAAATCCATGAGTCTTCATTAGAATTGGTGAGTAATCTTTTTCTTTTCCCAACCTTCTATATGTTCAGACCTTTGGCTATTTACATGATATGATATTTTTGTATGTTCTGCATTGATATTATCTGAAGAAAATAATTTTGTAGCATCTGAATAATTATTAGTACAATGTACATGTACCTCATAAGCTTTTGTTACAGAGATAGTTTAAACTTTTTTATTTTACATCAATTGCCAAACAAGCTTTCAGCTTATATTAATCACACTGGATGCCTGCTTCCTGGAGACCTAACCAATACTCGGGCTCTTTGTGTGTAATAATCCCAAAGTCAGAATCCGCTCATCATGGGACTTGAACCTCGGACCTTTTGTACAAGAGGCCTATGCTCTATCTCTGCGCCACTGTCTTCCACAGTACAGAGTTGTAATGACTTCAAACAAATATCAACTATGTTTGATTTATTAAGACCTATAATACAATATGGTTCTTTTTCTATGTTATAGCTCCATGCCAGACAGTGTACATGGCTGTATGTCATAAACAACGTTTTGATGTCAGTATCAGGTAGGATAACTATTAGCTTTCTATATATTTAGAGTTGTCTGCTTCAAAAATATAAAAGCCGAGCCCCGATAGCTCTGTTGGTAGCAACGCTAGCTGTCAATCCAGGGGTTGTGCTTTATAAACCCAGCGCAACCAACATTCCTTCCAACGTTTGACAAAAGTCAATGACAACCGTCATTCGTCTTTCATCAATTGGCTAACAGTCTATGTGGAAGAGCAGTCAGTTGCTTGGAAAGTATGTTGTGTGGAGTACTGGTTTGAGAAAATTAGGAAACACATGTGTAGGTGAAATGGCCGCAGTGATAATGACTGAAAAAGTGTTGAATCACGTTAAACCCCTATCAATCAATCCAAATATAGAAGCCATGTCTGGATATTCGAGGGGTCTTAACCCTTTCCCTCATATAGACGCTTTCTGACGCCTCTGCAGCAGACAGCTTTTTGAAAACATAGTGACAAAAGATGTAATTGCTCAAAATGAGCAATTTCTCCTTTTGCCACAATGTTTTCCACTTTTAGTCACAGGTTATCCATTCAATTAAAGAGATTTTCTATTTTTTGACAAAATATGTTCAAAGCCGTCTGCTGCAGAATTGTCGTATGAGGGAAAGGGTTAAAGTTACATTTGTGTTCAGCTACTGGAGCATCCCTTCTAGCAACTTTTCAGCCTTTGCATTTAGAGGTCTGTATTACAAATAGAGTGACAGTGAAGACTCTTGAGTTAGCTGTGTATATACACAGGCTCATCAGATTCTTTACATTATGCAGATGCAATAAGACTAAAAATCAACATATGTCATATGTTGAATTATATTATTCATTTCAATTCTTTATTTCTTTATATAGAACATTTTGGCAATTTGGCAAATAAAACACTGATTCTAAAGATTGACTGAGTAACATTGTGGGAAATTTCGTTTATTTTCAACATTTCTCCTTGTTCTCAAAATGTTTTAGATTTATGCTACAACATGGCCAAATGTTGCCTATGTCAGGGATAGAGCTCAAGTTTTGGTACATTTCAAAATGATTTCATCAGTTGATAAATTATTTATTGCCAAGAGAATAAGAATAGAATTGAAAATTGATAGAAAGATCCTGTAGTGTAATGGTTAAACCTTTGATTGCTAGAACCTAAATTCTGATATTCAGAAATCTGTTCCAACATCATAGAGTCCAGTCAGCTGGAGAATCTTACTTGGTTGAACAGGCTCTTCACTATTGGCTGCTCAACTCAACATTTAAATCTTGATATAACTAGCTTTGGCAATGGACTCTTTCAAATGCAAAAGCTGGACAAGTCCATTTTACAAAATTCAGCATAGAAAGGGTTAAAGTATTAGTTTCAGTCAGTGATTTGGATTTTTTCCCAAGTCAGATCATACCATAGACATTAAACCCTGTAGCTGTAGAACAATCTCTAATACTCTCCTATTGTGTTTTGACGATGAGCAGTTATTAGCAAGACTGTGTATTAAAATATCAAAGAAAATATATTTTGAGTCCATTTCACTTGAATAGGAACCGTTTCTATATAGTATTTCTGTCTCTGTCCATCTATCAGCCATGCTTTAATTTAATTGGCAGGTGACATATTAAACTGGAATCTGTATTAGTTGTTTTTTCCTTCGGTTTGATTGCCTTTCTAGCTCAAACTACTTCTACAGATTCATATGAATGAATTACCATGGAAATTAAATGAAATGTCAATGTGTTAACTCTTTCCCACATACAGCAAATCAGCAGTAGACAACTTTGTAAACATCTTGGCAAACATTTGAATATATTCAATCTCATTAATTGAAAATATAAGAATTGAAAAAAATAAAAAAAACAGTGTGGTAAATATAGGCAATTGCACTATATGAGCGATTTCGCCTTTTTGGCCGGATTGCTCAAGCAATTCCGGTCTATAGATTGGCGATGTCCGTCTGTCCGTCTGTCTGTCTGTCTGTCCGTCAACATTTTGGTTAAAGTTTCAGGTTAGGCAAAATGGTTAAAGTTTCTGGTTAAGCAAAATCTCAGACATGGAAAGAGCTACAAACTTGAAAATTGGTCTGTGTGTAGCCACTAACATGTTCTTTTGACTTCCATGATAACTCTTCACCTTTACCTTGCTATTGCCCGTCTGTCTGTCTGTCTGTCCGTCAACATTTTGGTTAAAGTTTCTGGTTGAAGCAAAATCTCGGACATGGAAAGAGCTACAAACTTGAAAATTTGGCTGTGTGTAGCCACTAACATGTTCTTTTGATTTCCATGATAACTCTTGACCTTCATGTTGCTATTGCCCGTCTGTCTGTCTGTCTGTCTGTCTTCTGTGTGTCTGTCTGTCTGTCTGTCCGTCAACATTTTGGTTAAAGTTACATCACAGCAACTTGCGTTTTAATTTGCTTTCTACAGTTTTATAGTTATATCACGGCAACTTGCGTTTTAATTTGCTTTCAACAGTTTTATAGTTATATCACGGCAACTCGCATTTTAATTGGCTTTCAACAGTTTTATAGTTATATCAACTTGTGTTTTAATTTGCTTTCAACAGTTTTATAGTTTTATCATGGCAATTTGCATTTTTATTTGCTTTCAACAGTTTTATAGTTATATCATGGCAACTTTCGTTTTAATTTGATTTCAACAGTTTTATAGTTATATCACGACAACTTGCGTATTAATTTGCTTTCAACAGTTTTATAGTTATATCACTGCAAATTGCGTTTTAATTTGCTTTCAACAGTTATATAGTTATATCACAGCAAATTGCATTTTACTCCCCTTTCAACAGTTTAACAGTTATATCACGGCAACTTGCGTTTTAATTTGCTTTCAACAGTTTTATAGTTATATCAACTTGTGTTTTAATTTACTTTCAAAAGTTTTAAAGTTTTATCATGGCAACTTGCGTTTTTATTTGCTTTCAAAAGTTTTATAGTTATATCATGGCAACTTTCGTTTTAATTTGATTTCAACAGTTTTATAGTTATATCACGACAACTTGCGTATTAATTTGCTTTCAACAGTTTTATAGTGATATCACTGCAAATTGCGTTTTAATTTGCTTTCAACATTTATATAGTTATATCACAGCAAATTGCGTTTTACTCCGCTTTCAACAGTTTTATAGTTATATCACATCAACTTGCGTTTTAATTTGCTTTCAATATTTTAATAGTTATATCACAGCAAATTGTGTTTTAATTTGCTTTCAACAGTTTTTGGCTGGATTGCTCTAGCAATTACGGTCTATAGATTGGCGATGTCTGTCTGTCCGTCCGTCTGTCTGTCTGTCCGTCAACATTTTGGTTAAGTTTCAGGTTGAGGCAAAATCGGTTAAAGTTTCAGGTTGAGGCAATCTCAGCACTGGAAAGGGTTACAAACTTGAAACTTTGCCTGAAGGTAACCAGTAACAAGTTCTATTGATTTCTATGGTTACTTTGACCTTGACCTTGGTTTGTCGATTTTCAAGGTCAAATTGCCGACAATCCGGCCTTACCGTCTTCAGCGGTTTCTTGTATCAATATGTTTTCAAAACGATTCTGTATGTAGAAAAGGGTAAACAATTGTCGTAGAAATTGTGATATTTCTAAGAATGTACTACATAATTATCTCCCCTTTGATTTCAGGTAAAACACCCCACTTGTACCGTCATGATCTACTGATGTTGCATAGTAAACAGTCAAACAGATTTTCTCTTCCTATGAATAAAATACCAGAAAAACTGGTTCCTAGGTAAGTAACCAAAGCACTTTGAGTCCAAAATGATTGATATAACTATAATGTATCTTTCCCTTTTAACTTATATGATGTGTTTAAGTGTCCAGACATCAGAATATGTACAAAATGTATCATGAGTCAATATCTGTATAACAATTTCATTTGAGTCACATCCCGAGATTTGAGGTCTCATTTAATCTTAACCCTTTCTGACATACAATAAATCTACAGCAGAGGACTGAAAGCTCCTATTCTGAAATGGGGAAATTCTATGTAAATAATATTAAAGTTATTGAATAGAGTTGAAAGCTTTTAGGCATTATACAAATGCATAAAATTGCATTAGCAAGTGGGAAAGGGTTGAGTATAATATCTATTTATATAACATATCGGCAAACAATGAATTCATTATGCGCAAGTGCAATAAGACCCCCATTTGACCCCAATCGGCATAAAGATTTCGTTAAATTCAATTACAGGAAGTATACGGCTATGTCTAAGGTACCGGACACGAGGATGTGTACGAAATGTTGTGTAGGGCGTAACCTGTATAATGGCAATAAATATTTTTTTAATTCAATCACAGGAAGTATACGTCTACGTCTAAGGTACCGGACACGAGGATGTGTACGAAATGTTGTGTTGGGCGTAACCTGTATAATGGCTAGAAATATTTGTTTAATTCAATTACAGGAAATATACGTCTACGTCGAAGGTACCGGACACGAGGATGTGTACGAAATGTTGTGTTGGGCGTAACCCGTATAATGGCTATAAATATTTGTGTGGTGCTTTACCTAACGGAGTAATACTGATGCAGTGGTATGAACCATTGAACAAGTTTATGCAGCTCAAGGTCAGTCATATACATTGTTATGAATTTTCTTGAAAATACATCGAAAACACTAAAAGCTTACAAGCATGTGATTTGACTGTACATGATGTTAATTAAGCACTTTCCCACCTGCAGAAGCATTTTGATGTATCTGGAGCTGGCAAGTTTTGAAAACATTGTGGCAAAAGGAGAAATTGCTCAATTGCCACAACATTTTCAACTCCAATCAATAATAATACTTTCATTCAGGGACATTTTCTATAATTTCGTACAGGTTTTTCCAAAGTTGTCTGCTGTAGATTTATTGTATGTGCAGGTTGTTTTTTTTGTAATTTTCGGAATATGACCTATACCTATTGAATTGGGAATTTTGGCGTTATTTTTTGGCAAAGTTGGGAACTTTTTAATATTAAATAATATGCTTCTATGGTACCTGGATATTAAACCTGGATTGTATGTCTCTGTGAATAGACGCTTGCAGAACAGTTTTGTTCATATATTCTTCTTTGATTCCTTTTTTTTCTCTTGAACTTCTGATTGGGAATTCTTAATGAAAAATTTGGAAAAAAACATACCTTTTGCCATTGGGATCATGACCTATAACCGGCTATAAAAATGACCAAAAAGAAACCCTGATGTGGGAAAGGGTTAAAACCATTGAAGGTGAGTTGTCATGTGATATGGTTCAATCATCTGTCATCAATCATTTCCTGGACAACACATTCTCCGACTCGTATAGGGAGATTTTTCATATGTTTCCTATATGTCATCTGCTACATTTTTTTGGGGAAGTGGAAATGGATGGCAGAGTCTTAAATGAAATTTGACAATCCATTAAGGGAACATCTATTAACCCTTTACCACAAACAACAAATCTGTCGATGACTTTGAAAACATCTAGGCCAAAATACAAAAAATCTCTACAAAGGAAAGCGAAATTATTGAAAATAGTAAAAAATACTGTTGCAAAAGGAAAAATTGCTTATCTCTTTTTTGCCACAATTTTTTTTAAATTTGTCTGCTGAAGAGGTGTCAAAAAGTGTCTGTATGTAGGAAAAGGTTAATCTTACTACATAAATTCTTAACAATCAATCCATTGATTTGACTTTATTTTACTACATGAAATTTTACAATACATTAAGGCAGCATCCATTGATTTAACTACATCTTACTACATGAATTTTACAATCCATTGATTTAACTAGATTCAAATATGTCCCTGTATTTATCTGTTACAGATATTTGAGTGTGACACATTACCAGCTGCTCCCCCTGTATTTGAAATGTTTATATCTCCTGAGCTGGAATACCCGCTAGTATGTCTAGGTGTAAGAAAAGGGTAGGTATAACTAGACAATATTGACCTGATTCGGTCTCACCTTTGTCCGAATATAAGAAGTGTCCAGCGTTTTTTGGTCTTGACGATTTCCCACAATTCCCAAATCTGCAGCAGACGACTTCAAATATGTCTGGTTTAAAATATGGTAAACTCTATTACTGTACCGGTAATCATTAAATAGAGTTGAAAATATTGTGGCAAAAGAATAAATTGCTCGTTTTGAGCAATCTCTTCTTTTATCACCATGTTTTCAAAAGATGTCTGCTTCAGGGGCATCAGAAAGCGTCTATATGAGGGAAAGGGTTAATTAAAACCTATAGAATCATTATTTCTTAGGTTTGTCTTCAAACCTTACCACATACAAAGAAAACTGCATTATACGACTTTGAAAACATCAAGATGAATATATATGAGCCGCTCCATGAGAAAACCGGTGATAGTGACATCACATAAGAAATGACGTAATCATCACTCAAAGATTGACGTCATTTGTGTGTTTACGCGGAAGTAAACTCACATGTATACACAGAGTTTGATTTGGTTTATTAACATCATGTTCATCGGCGGATAAAATGTAGAGCAACATAATGTTACAAGCCGGTTAATCTGCCCAATTTATTGGAAGCATGTATTAATAATTCAAAACGTCCAATAAACACGAGCGTGTTAGATTAGTAAACAGATATATATGAATATCAATATTTATTTTAACTATTTAGTTTTTCGTGATCTGTGAATTCCCTCTTTAAATGATCCATTTATGCTTTAGAGTTAAATATGTTTCTGAGATAGATTTGAAATGTGTTTAACCATTTAAACATGTATACGCATTTTCGTTCATTCTTCTTTTCTTCTATTTTTGATTATGTGAAATTCCTATTTATTGCCATCACCTTTCAATTTAAATAAATACTTAATAGAGTTTAACTTGTAATGGTGTTATACAAGACTTTATGAAAGAAGTTTATCTGCATCTGCGAAAAGTAAATTGAATAAGGTTTTGAACTTGTAGTCATAGAAAAACAAATGTCTATGAAATAAAACTGTGTGAATCGCTTGAAATGAGCGGGTAGATCGTAATATACACTTGTCGAAAACACTCTAGACAGTAGAAAAGAGCTCAATCTATTAGGTACACAGCTACCCAACTCCAATTAAACTATATTACGTTATGGCTTACGTGATTTTTAAGAGAGATTGACTATGAAATATTTCCTCATGCTGGAGGCTGACCTGAAAATATGTTTGTTTCATTCTGCATGTACTATATCAATCTGCATTTATAAAAGAAGATACATAATATATACAATCAGTTTCTGATGCATGTTTCATTCTTGAAAGCCGTAAACAATTTGGTTTCAATTTTCGTAGACTTACTTACATTCATGTACATGGATTATGTATAAAGGTAAAATACATATGGTGCAATGCATTAAAAGCAAATTTAACATTTTCAGTTTCGATTTTCAATTATATGACCAGATAGAAAAACAACGTTAGTGGCATATCTAACCAGTGTAGATCTAGATCAATCCGCGTATCTCAGTCTGATCTTAATTAATTAGTCACCAACGCTTCCGAGAAGTTTACGTTTGAATATAAAGTGATAGTTTAACCAGTGACAGTAGTCATCTTTCGAAAACAAATGTCATGTGATACCTAAATATACAATACTGCTAATTTAGTGGCTATCTAGATTTTGACATGGATTGAGATCATGGATCTTATATTAAAATGGGTTGTATAAGATGACAAGAAGGATCTTGGAATCGCTGTTCATGTTGTTGTCTACTGATCTCCAGAAGCAACAATGATTTTAGATATTTTTTAAACCATGGGGAAAACGCAGTTTGATGAAGGATCTTGATCAGTTGTTAGGTTTATGTATGCTGTATGCTGTAATTCTTCTGTTTGTTTATACAGTGATAATGTGTAGATAATTACTATGAAATATTCCTAGCAGTATTCAAACCATTATTGATTTTAGGCAACTGACTGTCTGTAAATATATTGGGTATTTCTTTTCTTTTCAATACAATGTAATGCCGCCATGCAGCGGTGGTGTATACTATTTGCATGATGCCGACATAATGAAAGATCGGAGATTGTTATCTATTCTGCATCCAAACAAAATGATATATGGTACATAACATAGGACGTTATAGTAGTATGCTATATAATTATGTATATATATGGTAATATATGGTATATCACGTTCATGAATTTGCGACTAATGAAATCCTGATAAGCTTATGTCCATTCAGTTTTACATTCTTCCTGAGAATAAGTTTGAAAGAAATGTTAAAAGCCAACTTAAGTATGAAATACAAATGAAATTGGCATTAGTCAGGGGTGTTAGGGATATTTTGGTTCAGATTCTTCCAAAAGCACCAAATTTTGCCCAGAGGTCGCCCATGCCATACATTTTCAATTTTTGATGGGCGCCAAGAAGGGCGCCCCATGGGACCGCCATATTGGCAAAATCCAAAATGGCCGCCATCCGGGTTATATGTCAATCGCAGTTAAAAAACTAAAAGGGCTAGAATCATAAATGATACAACATTTTCGGGGTTTTCGGGGTCGGGGAATCCGATAAAGATGTTATTTCAATGATCTGAGGTAAAGTTTACCCTTCGAGGCCACTAAAAAATCAATAAAGATTATTCAGGAGCAATTTTGATTAAAATTATTCGGATTAATATTTATTACTATATATATATGTTCTGGATTGCACTCTAAGATTTTAGCACTACTGGTTATCACCACCATTATTAACGCACTAGCCTTCGCATTTGCAGAGGGCCGTGCATCGGACAACGACTCGGTTGCATTTTCACCTTCCTGTGCATGCCTTAAGGCAGCCACAGTGCAAAAGAATGGCACATGACACTAAAGGCTTGGTCCTTGGCCATGAGGCTAAATTTTCTAGCTGATTTCTGCACAACAAAATTGTCCTTCAGGAATTCAGCATGTACTTGAGGGTGTTTATTGGCTAGCTCAACCATGTCGCGTACATGTATCGGCAGCCAACGCGCATAGTTTGTGTGGTCCATTGCGTGAAACCAGTCGCTTGAACTGGGGTAGAGTTTGGGAACGTTGATCCACATATCAAATGATTCAGGTGGTCCCATTACATTCTAACAATACTCGGAGTAGGCGGTCTGCTTTAACAGGTAAAGGAACATGAGAGAAACTTGATGGGCGTACATTGTGCGCTTCATGTGATGCGCATTGAGTGCAGACTGTGCACGACCAGATGACAGGACATCAGCCTGAGAAAGTACGGTGGCCCACCCAGTGTCAAGCAGCAGCTTCCCTACCATAAGATGCATTTTGTCTGCAATGTGCAGCGCACCCATCATAGCTACCAGCTTGTCTTCTACCAAAGTTTCAGGGTATTGTCATTGAATAAGTTTGATGAGAGCATACAGTGGCTGATCTGCACCAAGAACGCTGATCTGGCCTGGGTTGACGAACTCAGTCGCCTGCATCGTCAGCTCCATCGCGTGCTTCATTGAAGATGCAGATGCGGCCTTGTATGTGAATAGGGAGTCAACCCCGATCTCGGCAGGGGGCTTCACAGAATCGTCGCTTGCTAGCATCGAGTTGTAACTCCATATCCACTGCCAGCGTGCCTTGCTTCGGCACCCTGCTGACATGAGCCATCCACGCCGCATCCTTTACATTTGCATCTCGCACATCAAGGGGTGGTCTGACTTTGCTGTTGCCGAGTCTGGGTGCAAAGACATCTGTTTGAGTGAGTGGGGGCTGGATCATGTAATCATCTGGTAGCTTTGGAGTTGACGTGTCGGAGGTGTCAAGCTTGATGATAGCCCGCTTCACTCCAAGATTCCCGTGAGAGAGATGGTTTGTCACGCTCAGGGCATATCCTTGGAACTCATCATGTGAGAAGTTGTCCTGAGCCTTGCTATCTATATTATCCACGTCATGGGTGGTGAAGACCTTGAGATGGCTGTTGGTTGGTAGCACTACCCCATCCTGAGCATGCCGAGCACACACCACACGCGCAATACCTCTCTTAACTTCCATGACTCGATTGTACGATACTGAGATACCCTGTTCGTGGTCAAGCTCAATCTGTTTTTTGTCCCGTCCGTGTCCATGCAGCTTGAGGCCATGATACAGAGGGAAGGGGGTTTCTCGCTTCTTGTTGTGGCGTACTGCAGCTGTCATTACTGCATGGTGCGTACCCTTACTTGTATTATAGATAAGCAGTTGTGAGATGTTACATGCGATCTTCTCCCTTGCATCCAGATTGGCGTCGCCACTGATCTTCTCACGTCCATGAAGAGCTGATGGACCCCGGAGCACTATGTTGAAGAAACTCCTCATTTCCTCATTTACTGAAGCCGTCAGGCAGTTAGAGGGGAAGAAGCCGTCGAATGTGTCTTGACTCTGTAGACAAAACGTGTGCATCATCACGGCAGTCCGCATGAATATAAGTGCGTCATCTTGACCATTTTGTGACCTATATGTCCTGGCATGCTCATCAGCAACCTTCAATTTGTGAGATATGTAAATATCATTCCTGCCTTTATTCCCCTTTGAAAACTCAGCACATTCAGGAAGGAAGTTGAGAAGGTGATCCCTGAAACGAGATGAGTGCGGCTCCTTTTTATCTCGGCAAAGGTGACCTTGATCACTCATAAGCTTTTGATACATCTCGCGTAGCTCTGAGATCTTAAATGAAGTTGTGTCTGAATGTTCGATCAGGGCTATAATTTGAGTGCAGATGATTGTATCGAAAGGCGGAAGTGTTGGACACACCAAATCGCTTCGCTCAGCAGCGGCAGCGGAGTCTTGCAAACGCACATACTAGTAATGGTGATAATAGGCATCAGCCGCATGTGCATCAGATACTATGGCAACCAGTCTGCCAAGTAAATGAAAGTTGTTGTTGGTCTTCGCCCAACTCTTGAGATTGGCATCTACTACATTTGTTACTACCTTGTGGAGGTTAGACTGATCCACACATTCACAGATTATGCAACACTTGATATTGGCCGGAGGATGAGTTTCCCCAGATGACCTCCTGAGTTTGTTGGGACTATTCTGAGCGCCAGCTTCTTTGTCTAGCTTCCCTCTCGCCCGTTTGACACGTGAACTACTACAATAACTCCTGCACATTTTGTGATACATAGCCTTATGCGATTTAAGAGTTGCTGCAATGCCTGAGCCATCATTCAACTGACTAATCGTGACATTAATACCAGTGGAAGATGATTGGCATTTATAGCAATGAAGTCTTTGAGATCTCTCTCAAGGGATACAAGTCCCTCTTTCTTAGGCGTTTGCAGGGCTTCCTCGGTTTTGTCCGTTTGACAAAGACAGCAGAGTTCCCAATTCATAATTGTGGTAGAATATATGTGCTTGACACTTGACACAACAATGCACTACTAGTCCATTATAATTGCGTAGGCTCGTCGTCGCAATGAATTTTCATTTGTCATCTTGTCTCATGGTGATAGGATAGCAGGCTGAGTCGCAGGTTTCGTATCAGCTCCTAAATATGCAAGAAGGACGTAACCTGCAAATCTGGTTAGCATTTAAATAATGTCAATTTTTACACACATTTACGTTCTTTCTGTGATATGGAGATATGTCAAACTTGTGCAACATGAAGTTAATAATGGGAAAGGATTTTTGGGGATGACGATGAGTCACCAAAACACCGGGTTAACCCCCACAGTTACCTTTACAGTGTTGATGAGGGGTAAACTTGACCTCAAATCATTGAAATAACATCTTTATCGGATTACCCGACCCCGAAAACCCCTAAAATGTTGTATCATTCATGATTCTAGCCCTTTTAGTTTTTTACCTGCGAATGACATCCAACCCGGATGGCGGCCATTTTGGATTTTGCCAATATGGTGGCACCAGGGGGCACCACTCTTGGCGCCCATCAAAAATGTAACAAGTATTGCATGGGCGACCTTCAGGCCAAATTTGGTGCTTTTGGAAGAATCTGAACCAAACAGCCCCTTTAATGCCCTAACACCCCCGACTACATTGATTTTGTTGTTATCTAGTTATCCCAGCTGTCATTAAAGCAGACTGTTGCAGATCTGAATGTTTGATATCCTTCAATCTGTCACACTTGTTTCCGCTCAATAACTGAAGAACGCTTGGGCGTAGGAACTTCATACTTGGTATGCAGGTTGGTCATGACCAGTAGCTGACCCCTATTGATTTTGATAACAGAAGGTCAAAGGTCAAGGTCATGGTGACCTTGTGAGGTAAAAAATGGTTTCCGCTCAATAACTGAAAAACGCTTTGGCTGAGGAACTCCATACTTGGTATGCAGGTTGGCTATGCCTAGTAGAAGACCCCTATTTTGAGGTCAGTACGTCTAAGGTCAAGGTCACAGTGACCATGAGCTTGAAAGGTCACAGTGACAATGAGCTGATAAATAGTTTTTGCTTGGGCCCAGGAACTTCATACTTGATGTGCAGGTTGGTCACCACCAGCAAATGACCCCTATTAATTTTAAGGTCACTAGGTCAAAGGTCAAGGTCACAGTGGTCAAGGTCACATCCGTCACACTTGTTTCCGCTCAATAACTGAAGAACGCTTGGGCATAGGATCTTCATACTTGGTATGCAGGTTGGTCATGACCAGTAGATGACTCCTATTGATTTTGATGTCAGAAGGTCAAAGGTCAAGGTCATGGTGACCTTGTGAGGTAAAAAATGGTTTCCGCTCAATAACTGAAGAACGCTTGGGCCGAGGAACTCCATACTTGGTATGCAGGTTGGCCATGCCCAGTAGAAGACCCTATTAATTTTGAGGTCAAAGTCAAGGTCACAGTGACCTTGAGCTGAAAGGTCACAGTGACAATGAGCTGAAACATTGTTTTTGCTTAATAACTGTAAAATGCTTTGGCCATGGAAGTTAATACTTGGTGTGCAGGTTGGTCACCACCAGTAGATGACCCCTATTGATTTTGAGGTCACTAGCTTGAAGGTCAAGGTCATGGTAACCTTCAGCTGAAAAATGGTTTCCTCTCAATAACTAAAGAATGCTTATATTGAGGAACTTCATACCTGGTGTGCAGGTTGGTCCTAACCAGTAAATGACCTTTATTGAATTTGTTTGATTTTGGGGTCACAAGGTCAAATGTCGAAGGTCATGGTAACCTTCAGCTGAAAAATGTGTTTTACTCAATAACTCGAGAACGCTTCTTATACCCAGGAACTTCATACTTGGTGTGCAGCTTGGTCCTAACCTGTAGATGACCCCTATTGATTTTGATGTCAGTAGGTCAAAGGTCAAGGTCAAGGTGACCTTTGGCTGAAAAATGGTTTCCGCTCAATAACTGAAGATTGCATGGGCCCAGGAACTTCATACTTGGTGTGCAGGTTGGTCACCAGCAGCAAATGACCCCTATTGATTTTGAGGTCACTAGGTCAAAGACCAAGGTCATGGTAACCCTCAGCTGAAAAATGGTTTCCGCTCAATAACTGAGGATTGTCACTGTTGCTTCATCTCTAGTCCAAAACTAAAAAATTCATCTCCATCATTTCTTTTCCTCCCCTACGACCACACAAATGGGGAGACAAGCGCTTTTTCAAAAAAGCAATCTCTAGTTAGAAGTTGTTTTCAAATAAGTCTCTCTTCAAATGCAAATGTCAGATATCTAGCCAGGATTTGAATTAAAATTTTGTTTTGACATTGCATTATCCTATTTAACAGATGTTTTGTTGGTAAATTATTATTTCCCTTGTGTGGAAAGTGACGTTTTCTTAAGTTATCATATAACGGACACATCAATGCAAAATGTAAATCGTCTTCAATAATGTCAGTATTTGTATTTAACAATAAGTACAAACTCTAAACATTTTCTCAATATTGTCATAGCGTCCTCTTTCTATAGCTAAACTGTAGTCAGAGGACCTTAAATGTATGTTCATCGATATATATAATGCATTTCAATCATTAGGTATGTTTCCATGTCCAATAATGATTTGAAATCTTTGTAGTAGTTACGCTTTTGAAGAGTTACACATACCTGTGTGCCACTTCTGTATTGAAATATCAATAACTCGTTGTTTAAATGCTTATAGATCAGGGAATACTTCGATTGTGATGCAAGTGTGTTGTTATTTGTTAAAAGTCATTCAACCATGCATTCAGTTATACAACACAGACAGAGTTTCTAGCTCTGTCAACTGAAACAGTAGCTTTCGTAGTACTATCCAAACAATCAAGAGAATTTAAAGATTGGATTTGACTATTGTCAATTGAGAATTGGTAATGAACCGACAGGAACTCGGACACTGATCTCAGATCTTTATGAGGTCGCTATATAATCACAAACCACACAGGTTTTAGTAAATCAGAAATAAGATCTCGCTAAACTGATACTATCAGCAAAGCCAAATCTAAATTCATGCTATTCATTTTCCTTCAATATAATTTATTTTCCGGATTTGTTCCTAAGTTTGTAAGCAATCGATGCACCCGGTGGCATTCACATAATCAACTAGATGCTTAGAAATAGTTTTCGTGTAACAAAGGAAATAAGTCTCCAACAATATTTCATACGCATGTACATGTGTGCGTATTTCAACACGACCCTGACATCTTGTTCAAAACGCTGTGCTTTAAAATGCACCACCATTCGAAGTAGAACTGCTTTACATGTGAAGTTATACGTTAAAAGGCTTAACACGTAAGCAAGCCATTTTGAGTGTCGAGCATAGATTATGAAAATGATGTCAACCTCATTTCAACAATTAGAAACACATGTCTTCTTTTGATGTCCATTACGGCGTCAATATTCGTCATACGAAGTCCACATATATGACTTTTGCCAGTCATCTGACAGAATGAATGCTGGAACAGCTTCAAAGGCAGACTTGGTGTACATGTATGTTGGAAAAGGGCTAAGATGAATTGAATTAGGTTCATAAAAATGTATTTGTATAGGAATTCAACAAATTATTTTATTGTTCTTTCAGGATAGACAAACCATTGAAATTTGATATAATTAATCTCAATTCTGGCTCAAACTGGTTTACAGACCTTGATAGTGTGGATAAGGGTAAGTGACGTGGATTTATAAGCTGTGCTACAGGTTAAAAACCAACATTAATTCTTTCCCTCATATAAACGCTTTCTGACGCCTCTGCAGCAGACGGCTATTTGAAAACATAGTGACAAAAGAAGAAATTGCACAAAACGTGCAATTTCTCCTTTTGACACAATGTTTTCCACTTTTAGTCATAGGTTATCCATTCAATTATAGAGATTTTCTATTATGAGACAAAATATGTTCAAAGTCGTCTGCTGCAGAATTGTCGTATGAGGGAAAGGGTTAATTCTTTCACACATACAGACACTTTCTAGCACCTTTGCAGCAGACAACTTCATTGTTACTCAACCATATTCAACAATTATACTTAAATTTATACAGATTTTCCATATTTTTGCTTGGTTGTTTCAAAGTCACCTGCTGTAGATTTGTTGTATGTAGGAAGGGTTATAATAATTATTATGCATGTGGAATAAGACATGCCTGTATTTATAACATGTGTAGAAAAATTCCTTGAAACCTTCTATTACTAACATTGTAGAGTTAGTAGAGTTATATATTCGCATCAATATGTCAGAAATGTAGTCTCAAACTATCTATTTAATAAAGGAGCCACTGTATAAAAACCTACCTTAGAACATAATTTGATAATTGTAGGGAACAATTAATTTTCACATCCGGTCTATGTGATCTAAATGTGCAGAAAACTTTTGAAAACATTGTGGCAAACATAGAAAATTTCTACTTTTGCCACAATGTTTTCACAATTTTTTCAATAATTGTTATTTCATTTTTAGTCATTTGTGGGAAAGGGTTAAGACATCTCTGGAAGGAAGTATAATTGTGAAAATTGGATATTATATTGGTTCACAGTTGAAATTAGAAAGGGGTTACTCATTTTGAATAATTTCTACTTTTCAGTGAATATTTTTAAATTTATCTTCTGCAAAAGTGTCAGTTTCAGGAAAGGGTTAAAGTTTAATATTTGATATTTATTATAGGAGAGGAGCTATCAGTCTCGAATGTGACGCAGCTGGAAAAAGATACAGTTTTAATATGTTATGAAAGTAAGCTATTCTTATTGTTTTTAGCTCTACTGGCCTTATGCCGTGGCGTGGTGTCTGTCGTCCGTGCGTCCGTAAACAAATGCTTGTGAACGCGATACAGTCTTCAGTTTTGATTGTATCTCAATCAAACTTATACAGTAGTTAGATATCCATGAGAGCTCGGTTCCTTTCGCAAAACAACCAGATCCGCCCATGCAAGACAGGATTATGGCCCTTGAAATTGTCAAAATTGCTATAATGTGAACACAATAGAGGCTCCATTTATTATCTGATCTTCACCAAACTTACACAGTAGTTAGGTATCCATGACAGCTTGGTTCCTTTCGCAAACCAGCCAGATCCGGCCATGCAAGACTGGATTATGGCCCTTGAAATTGTCAGAATTGCTATAATACAGCTTGTGAACGGGATAAAGTCTTCAGTTTTGATTGTATCTCCATCAAATTATACAGTAGTTAGATATCCATGAAAGCTCGGTTCCTTTCGTAACCCAGCTAGATCCGCCCATGCAAGACTGGATTATGGCCTTTGGAATTGTCGAAAATTGCTATAATAGAGCTTGTGAACAAAATAGAGGCTCCATTTACTATCCGATCTTCACCAAACTAAATAGTAGTTAAATATTGATGAGAACTCGGTTCCTTTTGAAAACCAGCCAGATCCGCCCATGCAAGATTGGATTGTGGCCGCTCTTCACCAAATTTAGATAGTTAAATATTTATGAGAGCTTGGTTCCTTTCACAAACCAGCCAGATCCGCCCATGCAAGATTGGATTATGGCCACTCTTACTATCCGATCTTCACCAAACTAAATAGTATTTAAATATTGATGAGAACTCGGTTCCTTTTGAAAACCAGCCAGATGTGCCCTTGCATGACTGGATTATGGCCCTTGAAATTGTCAAAATTGCTATAATACAGCTTGTGAACACAATAGAGCCTCCATTTATTATCCGATCTTCACCAAACTTAGATAGTAGGTAAATATTGATTAGAGCTCGGTTCCTTTTGCAAACCAGCCAGATCCGCCCATGCAAGACTGGATTATGGCCCTTGAAATTGTCACAATTTACTCTCTGATCACCAAACTTAGCTAGTAGTTAAATATTGATGAGAGCTCGGTTCCTTTCGAAAACCAGCCAGATGTGCTCCTGCGTGACTGGATTATGACCCTTGAAATTGTCAAAATTGCTATAATACAACTTGTGAACACAATAGAGCCTCCATTTACTATCCGATCTTCACCAAACTTATACATTAGTTAGATATCCATGAGAGCTCGGTTCCTTTCACAAACCAACCAGATCCGCCCATGCAAGATTGGATTATGGCCGCTCTTCACCAAACTTAGATAGTAGGTAAATATTGATAAGAGCTTGGTTCCTTTTGCAAACCAGCCAGATCCGCCCATGCAAGACTGGATTATGTCCCTTGAAATTGTCAAAATTGCTATAATACAGCTTGTGAACACAATAGAGCCTCCATTTACTATCCGATCTTCACCAAACTTAGATAGTAGTTAAATATTGATGATAGCTCGGTTCCTTTTGCAAACCAGCTAGATCCGCCCATGCAAGACTGGATTATGGCCCTTGAAATTGTCAAAATTGCTATAATACAGCTTGTAAATGACCAAGGAACCATACCAGTAGAGCATAGGTTCTCATGGGCCTCTTGTTCCTATTGCTGGCCTTGGCAATGTTAATATTTTTATGTTGGAAAGGATTAAACAATTTCTCTTTGACCACTTGATGAATTTCAACAAAATTTCACACAAATGTTTTTTGGTGATCCTCTTTGAAAGGGTTCAAATCACTAAATTTTGTAAAATGACAAAAATTGAAATTTTTCTACTTTGAAACTGCTGGTCTAATTTCAAAACAATTTAATAGAATACAAACTTCTCCACATTAATCACTTACATCAATTTGAAGAAATCTAGGAATTTCCTTTTATTACCTTCCAATTTCCTTGTGTTTTCCTAGATTTAGCAACAAAATATAAACCCACAAAAAACACAAGGGTTATGGAATCTCCCTAGAACATTTATGTAGATGATGTAAGTGAGTGATATAAGCATTAAGAGACACAAACACTGTTACAATGGAGTTCCACTACAACATGGTACTTGGGAGACATGATCTCGAATCTGTAGTATTAACAGGGTAAAATTTATGACACTCCTCCAATTTGCCAAGACAATACCCCACCCTATAATGCATATGCTTATCTAATTGTAATATAGATAGTGTATTTGTGCTAAAATAAGCTTGCAGTTGGCATTTAATAAATGTATTTGTATAATCTTATTTAAAATAAATATTGTGTTGTTGTGGAATTCTCGCTTATGGTTCATGCAGAAGCTCAGCAACCAAAAACAAATATTGTGTTGTTGTGAAATTCTCGCTTATGGTTCATGCAGAAGCTCAGCAACCAAAAACAAATATTGTGTTGTTGTGAAATTCTCGCTTATGGTTCATGCAGAAGCTCAGCAACCAAAAACAAATATTGTGTTGTTGTGAAATTCTCGCTTATGGTTCATGCAGAAGCTCAGCAACCAAAAACAAATATTGTGTTGTTGTGAAATTCTCGCTTATGGTTCATGCAGAAGCTCAGCAACCAAAAACAAATATTGTGTTGTTGTGAAATTCTCGCTTATGGTTCATGCAGAAGCTCAGCTACCAAAAACAAATATTGTGTTGTTGTGAAATTCTCGCTTGTGATTCATGCAGAAGCTCAGCAACCAAAAACAAATATTGTGTTGTTGTGAAATTCTCGCTTGTGGTTCATGCAGAAGCTCAGCAACCAAAAACAAATATTGTGTTGTTGTGAAATTCTCGCTTATGGTTCATGCAGAAGCTCGGCAACCAAAAACAAATATTGTGTTGTTGTGAAATTCTCGCTTATGGTTCATACAGAAGCTCAGCAACCAAAAACAAATATGTTGTTGTTGTGAAATTCTCGCTTATGGTTCATGCAGAAGCTCAGCAAACAAAAACAAGTGTCTGCTGATCCCAAATTGTTAAGTAATTATACCAAAAACACAATAAGCACAAACAAACTATAAAACCCTATCAATTTTATTGAACAAAGCATTATGCAAATATGTGGAATAACATGTTAGGATTAGTAAAGTCATGGAGATTTATCTAATTGATCGCAGATCGTTTTTTTGTTTGTTTAAAAAAGAAACATTGCTGAAATATTTTACCATCGTTCCCTCCTATTTTATGCTTGAAACTTCAGGAGCCAAGAATGACCAGGGCTTTACCTGGAACAGCGGTTAAGCCAATTGGGTTAAACGAGTTTACAGTGTATGTAGTTATTAAAGTGGATAGCTGTATGTAAGTTGCGGATAGACCCTAGCACTTATAACATGTATTATTTGTACATGTAATAATTTTGTGGCCATAAAATATGTTTAAAGTAAAAAGTGAGTGATGAAGGACCATCATGGTCTCTCGTTTCAACTATGGAAATAAGGCATTATATGTCATCTGTATCAATTGAAGAGTTAAACAATTTAACACAACCTTTTCTATTTCAGAATTTGTTAAAGCTGTCAGTATGACGGGCAAATTAAAGTCCAGTAAAAAACAGGCCTCAGAACTTCATTTTGACTTTCCAGTAGAATCTTTAGGTAAGTTTTTTAACCTTTGCCCACATTCATCAAATCTGCAGCAGATGACTATAAATATATCTTGGCAAAAGTATGGAAAATTTCAATAAATGAAAGTACTATTATTGAATATAGTTAAAAACATTGTATAGAAAGGCGAAATTGCTCATGTTCAGCCATTTTTCCTTTAGTCACAATGTTTTCATAAGTCTTCTGCTGCAGAGGCGTCGGAAATCATCCAGAAGAGGTTAGTGTTTTATATAAATGAGGTTGCTTCTCCATCTCTGTGTCAGATAAGGATATTCAGACAAACCTGTCTTCAATTTTTCTCACTTGCGGATGTATTTTGATGCAACTGCATCCGATGTCTTTTGAAATTATTGTTGCAAAAGGAGAATTAATGAGCAGATTCTTCTTTTTCGACAATAATCTTACTTTTTGTTATGTATAAAGATTTTTCCATACTAATATATAGATGTTTTCTAAGTCGTCAGCTGCAGATTTTTTTTTATAGGGGAAAGATGTAAACAAAAATTAGGTGACTACATGTAAAAATAAGAACTTCCTCTCTATCTCCTCTTCAAATAAAGATATACTGCCAACCCGACTCAACCCTGACTTTTACAGCTACAAGAGAAGTAGACAAAGTGGCTCCTAAATAGAAATAATATGTATAATGTTATAAATAATTCCACTTGCAATCTTGCAATCTAATCTTCTGCAGATGACTGAAAAGATCTTGACAACCTTATAAATAATCTTTATATGTGTATATGAAGATATTATCGTTGAATATTAAAGAGGTTAACCCTTTCCCTGTTATAGATGCTTTCTGACGCTTCTGCAGCAGACAGCTTTTTGAAAACATAGTGACAAAAGCAGAATTTTCGTATGAGGGAAAGGGTTAAAACAAGTGGCATGTGGAGATATGAGCCATTTATTTCTTTTGTCACAATGTTTTCAAAAGGCATCAACTTGTGGGAAAAAAGCTGAGTAGCCATGCAAGAGAAAACGAAAAAGTGGTGACCAAATAAAAATACAAAGCACAATAAATACCTATTAAGGAATCTAAAAACTGACCTCTTTGCACTGGTTGATGCTGGAAGAAGTTGCTGTGTGGGCATATACTGTTGTTCTACACTTCTTGTATTGCTTGACAATTTTGACCTGAGCATGACCTCTGTGCAAAAGATGTATATTAGCATGATACAGTTTGTATAGAACAAATTTTCACTCGACTTGAACTGTTTGAACCTTATCTGACCATTATTACTTAATAAAATCTTTCCAACATGCAGACGATTTTTGAAAATATTATGGCTAAAGGAGAAATTGCTAAAGTGAGGAATTTTTTAGCTCGACATTTTGATCCAAAGGCTCAAGGTGAGCTATTCTGATCACTTTTTGTCCGTCGTCCGTCGTTAACTTTTAGCTTTAAACATCATCTCCTCCCAAACTCCAAGGACAATGTCCGTGAAACATCACAGGACTGTTCCTCTGGTTGGCCTCTTTCAAAGTTGTTCAAAGATTTAAATTCCATTGAGAACTTTGGTTGCTGCGGCATCAGAAAGGGGGCAAAAGGTCCAAACTTTAAAAATCTTCTCCTCCGAATCTGCCTGTCAGATTCAAATATAATTTGGTAGAAATGTTCCTTGGGTGACCCTCTATAAAAATTGTTCAAGCCATACTGATTGGTCGAAAAACATGGCAGTCAGGCGGCATCAGAAAAGGGACAAAATTTGAAAATTCCATTTTTATGAAAGTGTTTGTCTGATTTTAAGAAAATATAATATGAATCTAACTGTAATGATCCTCTATTTAATTTGTTTAAGCCGTTTTGATTGGTTACACAATCATATCAACCAGGCGTCATCACAAAAAGGGTAAATTGAACTTTTAGCTACAAATGACAACCAACTCCTACCATTCCAATAGACCAATTTCCACAAAACATCACAAGAATGTTCCTTTGGTGGTCCTCTTTCAAAATTGTTCAAAGATTTAAATTCCATTGAGAACTTTGGTTGCTGCGGCATCAGAAAGTGAGAAAAATACCCAAATTTTAAAACCCTTTTCCTCCATAATCTACTTGTGCGATTGCAAGATAATTTGGTAGAAATGTTTCTTAAGTGACCCTCTAAATAAACTGTTGAAGCCATATTGATTTCGTTGAAAAACAGGGCAGCAAGGCGGCATCAGGAAAGGTGCAAAATGACAAAAACTTTATAATTCCATTCTTATTAAAGTTCTTGTTAGATTTCAAGATATAAATGGCTTTTACTGATAAGCTGTTTCTTGAGAAGTGTCCACTCCTTTCAGTTTCATTTGCACTCCCTGATAAAATTTTCCAGATATTTGCAGTTAAATATTTGCTACTAATTTACTATCAATTAGGTGATCGATTTAGGGCCATCTTGGCCCTCTTGTGGTTTAGCTCATTTTTTTCTTCTCCCTATCAGTCGAGCGTCTGTGCTGTACGCGGTGCTCTTGTTTCATTTGCCACAATATTTTTTAGTTTTATTCAATTATTATTTTTAGCTCGACTTTTGAAAAAACGAGAGCTATTGTCATGACCCTGGCGTCGTGGTCGTCCGGTTAAGGTTTATTGTTTTAGCTCAGCTTTTTTATCTGTTTTCTATCAGTTAAGCGTCTGTGCCGTACGCGGTGCTCTTGTTTTATTTATGGCAAGCTTTCATACTTTTACCAAGATATTTTCAAGGTTGTCTGCTGACTTGTGGTATGTGGCAAAGGGTTAAACAAACCAAGATATTGATGACAATTCATTACAGTCATAATGATAAATATGAGCCATTCCACGAGAAAACCAACATTATGGTATCTGCGTAATGTATCAACCCAGATCAGCCTGCGCAGTTTGAGCAGACTAATCCAGGCCAACACATTCCGTCTCAGGGGGATAAAGGTATAGAGTAATGATTCCTGAAACAGAAAATCCACAGAAGGCAAAAATTGTCTGTCCGTGTTTGACTGCGGCATGATTAGGCTGATCCGGGTCGATACTTTATGCAGAGTCCACAATGTTGGTTTTCTCGTGGGATGGCTCATATCTTTCACACTGGTCAGGATCAGCTGCAATAAGGGGTTGTATTTACATGTAGTCTAAAGGGGAAAGTTGTGCCATTGCAGAGAATTGTGTGAGCTTTCACTGTAAATATTTTTAACAAAACTCCTTTTTAATGCCTCACGAAAATTATCTGTGAGTTTATTTGTCTGTTTATAAGTTCATCCCATTTCGTTTCTGTGCTCATTCTCTGCAACTGAGGACTGCAATTAAACTCCATTGGGTGCCACAGAAAAAACAAAATAGGCTATTTGCAACCTGTGTTTACATAGCCTAAACATCCACACTGTCTTATCTGGGTCTGCACTGTTATTGTAATTATGTAATTGTTTTAACCCTTTACCTCATACAACAATTCTGCAGCAGACGACTTTGAACGTATTTTGTCAAAACATAGAACATCTCCATAATTGAATGGATAACCTATGACAAAAAGTGGAAAACATTGTGTCAAAAGAAGAAATTGCACGTTTTGTGCAATTTCTTCTTTTGTCACTATGTTTGCAAAATGCCGTCTGCTGCAGAGGCGTCAGAAAGCGTCTATATGAGGGAAAGGGTTAAGAATGCTCTGGCACATCTTTATCTACACCTGATACAGATGCACTAAGATTATTTTTTAAGAGTGTCACTCAAGTGTATTCTCACTTTTATTTGACTGAAAAACTAGTGAAAATGACATTAAACTCAATAATAGATTTCTTTGAGTCATTAAGATATGTAACTATTGTAAGCAATGTTTAATACAAATATGAGTTATTGCCCTTTATGTTATTAAATTGGATTTTGAATGTGGACACAACAGATTACAATAGAGGGAATGATTATAGTAAGTTTCCCTCCTGCCTGACTTATTTTTACACCTACAGCAGACGACTTCAAAAACAATTTGACAAAAGGAGAAATTGCTCCTTCTTTTGCCACAATGTTTTAAACTTTCCATTTTAGAGAGATTCTATATTTTCGTTTGAATGTTTTCAAAGTGTCTGCTGCTGATTCCTCTATGTGGGAAATGGTTAATTGTGTATGCTGACATGAACTCTCGGTCAAAAGAGTTCATAAAGTTCATTAAGATTATTCAATTGCCTGAAGATAATTGTAAAACACCCTTTAGTTTTGATAGAGAAGTGAAAGAAAAAAGGAAATTGAATGTAAGTCTTAGCTAAAGGTCCAAATCTGGATAATAGTTTTTAAGTTCATTGATATTGTGGGAAAAGTATGATTTCCCTTTGATTTTAAAGAATTCCCTTTCATAGTACTGACTATTGTCCTAAGCTGTCTACATAAATTTTAGTTCAATCTAGTTGGAGAAAAAATTGTATTTTGAATGAAAAGTGTTATTAAAAGACATTAGCCCATTACTTTTATGTTGAAAATATTTACACAAAATATTATGTTTGCTTGATTAATCAATTTACTTATTTGAGGCTTCCAATTAAAACCATTGGATTTAATGTTTCCCTGATATGAACTACTTTTGATGTCTCTATAGCAGGAAATTCTCCAAAGTATTAGTAAAAAACAAAGAAAGTGCTAAAAAGAATTCCTTTTCCGTTTCCCTCACATAATTTCTACTGTTTTCTGTATTATACTCTTAAGTTCCAAATTTTTCGGATATTACATATTAAAATCTGCAGCAGATGACTTTTGAAAGAAATATGGCAAATGGAAAAGGTGTTTATTTTACATTTTGCCCCTATGTTTTCAAATCTTTTTACATGTAATAATATTACTTTCATTCAAAGAGATTTTTCTTATGTTTGTCTAGACTTGTTCAAAGTTGTCTGCTGCAGATTTGTTGTATGTGGGAAAGGGTTAAAGTTTTGCACACAACCCCCATATCTCTGTAACATGTTGTATTGCATTGGAACTATGTCCCCATATATCTATGTAACAACATGTTGTATTGCATTGGAACTAAAAGTCCCCATATCTATGTAACAACATGTTGTATTGCATTGGAACTCAGTCCCTATATCTCTGTAACAACATGTTTTATTGCATTGGAACTAAAAGTCCCCATATATATGTAACAACATGCTGTATTGCATTTGATCTATGTCCCCATATATCTGTAACATGTTGTATTGCATTGTCCCCAAATCTCTGAAACAACATGCTGTATTGCATTGAAACTACGTCTCCCATATCGTGGTAACATGTTGTATTGCATTGGAACAATGTTCCCATATCTCTGTGTAACAACATGTTGTATTGCATTGGAACTATATCCTCGTATATCGGTAACAACATGCTTTATTGCATTGGAACTATGTCCCCATTTCTCTGTAACAACATGCTGTATTGCATTGAAACTATGTCCCCATATCTCTGTAACAACATGCTGTATTGCATTGGAACTATGTCCTCATATATCTGTAACAACATGCTGTATTGCATTGGAACTATGTCCCCATATCCCTGTAACAACATGCTGTATTACAATGAAACTGTAACAACATGCTGTATTGCATTGGAACTATGTCCCCATAAAAGCTCTTGATAAGGGGAGATTTTTACTTTCTAAAATCCTTATTTTATCCTCCAACCCTATATTTCCCCTTATATCTGTAACAACATGCTGTATTGCATTGGAACTATGTCCCTGTATCTCTGTAACAACATGCTGTAATGCATTGGAACTATGTTCCCATATCTATGTAACAACATGCTGTATTACATTGGAACCATGTTCCCATATCTCTGTAACAACATGCTGTATTACATTGGAACTTAGTCTAACTAATAAGACTGACAAAATCCTGTAACTTCACCAATGTATTGGATTTTCAATGAATAAATGATGATAAATAATGATGACATGTAGGACAATTAGGTTTTAGTCAGGCAAGTCATCTAACTTCTAAAACCTTTTGAAAACATTGTGGCAAATGGAGAAATTGCTCATTATTTCTTCATTTGTCATAATGTTTTAAATTCTATTTAATAATTTAACCTTCATTTAAAGAGATTTTCCATATTTTTGCAGGTATGATTTCAAATTCATCTGTTGCAGATTTGTTGTATGTGGGAAAGGGTTCAGACCCCGCTACGCTGAGATAAATAGGTTCATGTAGAACTGGAAGTTAGCTAATCATTTAACCCTTTCCCACATACAAGATATCTGCAGCAGACAATTTGGAACACTTCTCAGTAAAAAATGTTTTCATTTCATTGTTTTGTCTATCACTCTTTTTTTTTCAATATAACACTTTGTTACATAACAGTCACATTTGAAATCATCTAGACAAAAGTGTGGAAACCTTCATAAGTGAAAGTAATATTATTCAAAACAGTTTGAAACATCTTGACAAAAGGAGAAATTGCACATTACAAGCAATTACTCTTTTTTGTCACAAGGGTTTTAAAAATTATCAGATTCAGATGTTTCAAAATGAATTTGCATGTGGGTAAGGATACAAGACGTTTATTTTCTTAGTGGGTTATATTAATCTGTTTGTATAATTACATGTTAATTCATACTGTACACTCAACATGTGAACCTAATATACTTTACTCAATAATAACTGTCAACATGTGTTCTAATGGCTAGGTCATTTGACCTCCATGACCTCTATGTTGACTCCTGGTTCCAGTTTGTGGATATATATGGGGAAATATATTGTTTTTGTCCATCTGCTGTCCCTCACAAATTGTGTCCGCTCCATAACTTTTAAAACTCTTGTTGAAGGATTTTGAAATTACTCACCACAAATTTTCACCATATTGAGATGATGTACAGACAGCTATACATTCACCTTGGTTCAAGGTCCAGATGGCAAGTAGAAGTCAAATGTTATGACCAGCTTTATTCAAGGTCAAGGTCATACTAGATGTCAAAGTTTATATGACTAAATTGTGTGTCCACTACATATCTCTTAAAGCCCATGAAGGACTTTTACATAACTCACCACAAATGTTCACCATATAGACTGATGTGCAGAGTGCATGCTACAACCAGCTTGGTTGAAGGTCATGGTCACAATTATAGGTCAAAGGTCTTATTACTTTATTTCATGTCAGTTTCACATATCTTGAACCCCTTGTAGGATTTTGATGTAACTAGCCACAAATATTCACAACATTGAGACAATGTGCAGAGCATATGTTTCAGCCAGCTTAGTTAAATTCATGGTCACACTTATAAGTCAAAGCTCACAAATTGTGTCCGCTCCATAACTTGAACCCGTTGAAGGATTGATGAAGGTTTCCGAGGTCAAGATAAGGAGGAGTAATCAGGTATTTCCCCAAATTATATCTCTTATTACTCAACCAAACCTTATGTTGTTTGTACTAAAAAGACTCCTCTTTGAGACAATCATTTTGGGTACCATCAACAAGAAAAGCTTAATCCTTTCTCACATACATCATGTAAGCATCAGATGACTTTCAAAACATCTAGGCAATAATTTGGAAAATCTTTAAACAAAAGTATAACTATTTAAAAGCTATGAAAACATCATGTCAAAAGGTTACTTTGCTCATAATGAGCAATTTGTCCTAAAACTAGAAGAAGTCATCTGCCAAAGAAGCATCTGCAAGTGGGAAAGGGATATTTTAATCCATTGCAACAACAAACACTCGCTGACGCCTCTTCAGCAGACTTCTCTTGGAAACATTGTGTCAAATGGTGAGTCATTTCTCCATTGTTTTCAGCTCTTCAATAATTATTCTTTGCCTTTATAAAGATTGCCAATAATGATTGCTTGTGCTGAGAAACCCCTTTTAGAATCTTTCCAAGACCAGAAAGTTCTCAGTGTGAGTTATTGTTATCACTCAATCTGTTCACCAGGAATCCGCAAATTCGAAAATGCTCCTTTCCTCTGAATCAGCTTTGGGGGATTTCAATATAATTTGGTAGAAATGTTCCTTGGATCCTCTACAGACATTGATTGGTTGTAAAACATGGCGACCAGGTAGCATTAGCAAAGTGGCAATTAACAAAACTTCAAAATTCCATTCTTGTCTGGTTTTAAGATGATTAAGCAGAAATGCTTCTTTAGTGACACTTTTCATAATTTGTTCAAGCCAAATGGATTGGCAGCAGGCGGCATCAGAAAAGGTATAAAATGATCTTTAGATTCAAATGACATCTCCTAAACCAATGGACTGATATCAACCAAATTTCACAGGAATGTTCTGGTGGTGGTTTTCTTTCAATTGTTCAAAGACTTGATGCCTTATTACAAATGTTCTTTACTGATAAGCTGTTTCATTTGCTCTTATTTTACACTCTTGATCAATTTTGAGCTCTACATGGCGAATTGTCAACTGTGCATGTGCCAACTTTTTGCATGAACCTTCTTCTCCTCAGTAACCGCTGCCCGAATTGGAATGAAACTTCACAGGTAGCATCCTCTTTGCCTCCTAAATTTCTTCAAATTATTTGGATCCATGCAGAATTTTAGTTTCCATGGCAACCAAAAGCATGGCTGCCAGAGAGGGAGCTGTTTTGCCTAATATGGCTAAATGAAAATAGAAATGATCCTCTGTTGACCCATCTATCAGATTCCGGCTTCAAGGGCGTGGTTGTTTTGCCTAATCTGGCTATAGTGAACATTTTAAAAATCTTCTTTTCCGAAAGTAACTGGCTGATATGCAAATAATTTTGTAGAAATGTTCTTTGGGTGACCGTCTGTCAGATTCCTTCAAGCTATGTTGACTGGTAGAGAAACATTGCGGGTCTGCTTTGCCTTATATGGCTGTAGTGAACAAATTTAAATTCTTTTCCTCGGAAAGTATCTGACCTATTTGCAAAAGAATTTGTAGAAATGTTCCTTGGGTGACCCTCTACAAGATTCCCTAAAGCCATGTTGATGGGTCGAAGATCCAAATTAATTTTTGTGGTTGGCATGACAAATCTCATTGAATACTCAGGTGAGCGATCCAGGGCCATGATGGCTTTCTTGGTTTTTGTGTCACCTGCGTAGCATGGTAGGCACTTAGGGATTACTTTTTTTTGTCCGGCGTCTGTCTGTCTGTCTGTCCATCTGTCCCTTATCACACTTTTTTGTCACGTTTTCAAATAACTTTTTTTCTACTCAAAGGATTACATTGAAACTTATGACAAATGTTTATATCAATGTGTGTGATGGGTTCACAAAAGGGAGATAATCCAAATATTTTTTATATCAGAGTTATTGCCCCTTTTCTGTCAAAAATTGAAAGTTTCTGACAAGGCCCCGGCAGGTGACACACATGCTCCGGGGAGCACTCCATTCTAGTTTAACCCTCTGCCTGGTGCAGTTGAATTTTGATGCCATGGCAACTAATGACTTCAGACTATTTTGTATAAAAATAATATTTTCTAAATGTTACATCATTTCCTAAAACGTTTTCAAATCATTCATTAATTAAATATCAAATGAACAGTTTTCCCTTCCCATAATCCATGAATAGCTGCAGTAGACAACTTTTAAAATACACAGGGAAAAATATGGAAAATCTCCATAAACAAAATTGAAAACATTGCGACAAAGTAGAAATTGCTCCTAAGGAGCAATTTCTCCTTTTCCACAATGTTTTCAAAAGTCATTAGTTGTTTGTGGGAAAGAGTTACGATAATTTAAAAGCAAAATTTGACTAATAGTTGAAGCACAATATTGACTTTATTGGTTATAAAAATGACACTCGTAGCAATTGATTGTTAACCTTTTCCCACATGCAACAAATCTGCAGCAGACAACTGTAAAAACATCTTGGCAAAAATAGGTTTGATTGATTGGGGTTCGAAGCTTCAACAACTTTAGCTCATCTTTTTACGGTCTTTTGTGATGGCCTTGGAGTTGTGTGCGTCGTCACAAAACTTTAACAATACCTCATAACTCAAAAACCATTCAACATTTTCTATTGAAACTTGGTACACATATTCCTTAACCCTTTCCGTCATACAACAATTCTGCAGCAGATGACTTTGAACATAGTTTGTCAAAATATAGAAAATCTCTTTAATTGAATGGATAACCTATGACTAAAAGTCGAAAACATTGTGGCAAAAGGAGGAATTGCTCGTTTTGAGCTATTTCTTCTTTTGTTACTATGTTTTCAAAAAGCCGTCTGCTGCAGAGGCGTCAGAAAGCGTCTATATTAGGGAAAGGGTTAAAACAATAAACATGTCTTTTCCAAGTCAAATAACTCTGGCTTCAATGATTATTCAGGAATGCCATTTTTTCGACATATAAAAAACAGAAAAGTGTTGGTATTCGCACAGCAGCTCTCTTGTTCAGTCAAAAATTTCGTCATGAGCATTTTCTACTTTTGCTACAATGTTGTCAAAATGTGCCTATACAGGAGTTAAAATAAGGCCACTAATGTCAGGTCCTTTCTTGACTTTTACTATTTTACTGTAACTATGCATGCAAATACTTCCTTCATCAATTATATAACAACCTTCAGCAGACAACTTTGAAAACATGTCAGCAAATTCATGAAAAATCTCCATATATGAAAATACAATTATTAGAAAGAGTTGAAACCATTGTGGCAAAGGTAAAAATTGGAATTGTCTCTTTTGCCTCAATATATTTCAAAAGTTGTCTCCTGCAGATGTGTATAATGCGTCTGCTAGTTGGAAAGTGTTAAACTTAACCCTTTCCCTCATACGGCAATTCTGCAGCAGACGACTTTGAACGTATTTTGTCAAAAAATAGAAAATCTCAATAATTGAATTCAAAAAGCCGTCTGCTGCAGAGGCATCAGAAAGTGTCTATATGAGGGAAAGGGTTAACAAACATCTCTTGTTTAAGTCTCATTTTCTATGTTAACCTTTTCACAAATATAAAATCTGAATATGTTTTCAACCAATAAAACTTGAAGTTTTAGCTAATTACCCGAAATGAAGTTTATAATAATTTTAGGAAGAACTTGTATCATCAGAAAATTAGGGAGTATGATTTTAAAAAAGAATTGAAAACATTGTTTGTGCATTTGCTTAGCTTTTCACACAATGGTTTCAAAATTTGTCTACTGCAAAAAGGTTAATTTGATTGTGGACTTGTTGAAGTTGTCTGCAGCAGATTTGTTGTATATGTGAAAAGGTTGGAGCAAGTGACAAGTCATTGAAATATGTAAATGATTGTTTAACAACTATCAAGTTACGTCTAGAGGGTTCTTTTAGACTCAATTGCAAAATATTTATTAGCAATTATGCATATCAAAGTAGTAATGTCATTCTATCAGAAGAGTACTTGTGAAACTGTGATTTTATCCCTTTCCAACTTGCAGACACATTTTGACATACATACATTTTATGTGGCCCAATGTTTGGCAAACTTCTTTTGTTTATTATTATTGTCAGAAAACCGCACAGATAAGTGTGTAATGAATAAGTGTTCATTCATGTGAATTAAGAATATCAAGGAAGCAATAAATTAATTTTCAACCTTTTTCCCAACTACAACTTTTAGTATATCTAGGCAAAATTATGGAAAATCTCTACAAATGAATGTACAAATGTATAATTATTGATTTGAGTTGAAATATTTTGTCAAAAGATGAAATTGCTCATTATGAGCAATTTCTCCATTTGCCAATGTTTTCAGAGTGTGTCTGTTTGTGGGTTGACTCATATGTACAACTGGAGATATCCAGTCTTTTTAATTGGTTTAAATGATAGTGAAATTGAATGATTATATTTAAGTGGCGACTAGGAGACTTTTCCATTATGTAATGATTGGCTATTTAAGAGTACTTAACTTCCTTATCCTTCCAGATTATCCTTAAACTCTTTTCTCACATACAGACACTTTCTGACGCCTTTGTAACAGATGTCTTGAAAACATTTTGGCAAATCTAGAAATTGCTCATAATATCATGCTCCTTTTGCCACAATGTTTTAACTCTTTTTTTTTTGTTTTTAAATAATTAAACTCTCATTTATGGAGATTTTTCAATATGCAGTCAAAGCTGTCTGCTGCAGATTTGTTGTATGTGGGAAAGGGTTAAACTCTTTACCTTCAAACACCAAATATGCAGCAGATGACATTCAAGATTAGTTAATATTTTGAAAATCTCTTAAAGTAACAGGAGTTCTGAAAAACCCAGAGTCAACAAACTTGTTGGGATGATTTGTCTAATTGAGTGTCACTCAGTGGGTAAAAGGTCAATGTCACAGAGGCCATAAAGGTCTACTGAGTAGATGACCCCTATTGGTTTTGATGTCATTAGGTCAAGGTCACATGACATGGACCTTAAAGGTCGAAATCTGTTTCCACTCGATACCTCAAAAAACCTTTATCCCAGAGTCTTCAAACTTTATAGGATGATTTAACTTACAAACCCTATTGTTTTGGGGTCAAAGTCTAATTCAAATTGGTTTCCGCTGAGTATCTCAAGAATCCTTTAACCCTGAGTCATCAAACTTCACAGGATGATTGGCCTGTGAGCAGATGATCCTATGACTGAAATTGGGGGGAAAGAATCCAGTTTGGTGGATTATGTTCCTGAGTTGACCCTTTACATAAATATGATAATATGGCCATCAGCCATTTTCAGAAGAGGCATAACATAACAAAAGCTTCTCCTGAAATGATTTGTCTGATTTCAAGATAGTTTTGCAGAAATGTTACTTTGACAAAAGTATGCAAAAGAGTGATAAAGGGACACATGGCCTACATGTTATTTTGATGTTTGCTGAAATTTCTGTGCTGTAAGTAAATCCTAATGGAAATAACGCAATTATTTTCTGAAATCTGAAATATAGAATTGTATTTCACTATTTGTGAATTGACTAGGACAACATCGGAAACTTTTCCTCTTCCTACATGTTTTCAACTCTGTAATTATTAAAATAAGACCTTCAAAATTTCTGTAGTTACAATGATTTTCTCAGATATTTTCAAAAAAGGTGGTTATAAGGTTAAATGAGTAAAATAAAAACTATTTTGAAGAAAAAGATTCTTTTTAATTGTGAAAAGGTTTGTCTACTTTTTGTCTGTGTGTAAACAGACTAAAAGTAAATCTGTCTATTATAATTGTGGTCAATTATCCCTTTCCCACTTGTAGACTCCCTTTGACGCATATGCAGTAAAAACCTTTTGAAAACATTTTATAATTATATAATCTTTTATAGAGATTAACTGATAGAATTCCTAGATGATTTCAAAATCATCTACTACAGATACCATACAACAAATCTGCAGCAGACGACTTTGAAAACATCTCAACAATAATATGGAAAATCTGCCAAAATGAAGACACACTTATTGAAAAGAGTTGAAGACATTGTGTCTTGAGCAATTTTATCTTTTGTCACAAAGTTTTCAAGAGTCATCTGCTGCAGAGGCATCAGAAAGTGTCTGTATGTGGGAAAGGGTTAAACAAACAGGAGGGGCACTGAAGTTGTTATGTTACCAATTAAAATACTGTCCTTTATGTGAACCATTAGTTCAGAAAATACTTATGTTATGTTGTTACAAGATTAAGTTTCAATAGTTTTGCATGAAACAATTAGTATGTTTGGAAGATTGACGCAGAAGTAGAGCTGGTCCTGTTATTTTGGGTCCCTGATTCGAATCCTGTGCAAAGGTTAACTGACTGGTTGAGTATCAAGATAGAGGACACCTCAAGTTATTTAATTTGAAAACATCCAGACAAAGATTTGAAAAATCTCTTTAACCCTTGCCCTCATATAGACGCTTTCTGACGCCTCTGCAGCAGACGGCTTTTTGAAAACATAGTGACAAAAGAAGAAATTTCACAAAACGTGCAATTTCTCCTTTTGCCACAATGTTTTCCACTTTTTGTCATAGGTTATCCATTCAATTATGGAGATTTTCTATGTTTTGACAAAATACGTTCAAAGTCGTCTGCTGCAGAATTGTCGTATGAGGGAAAGGGTTAAATAAAAATATATATATTCATTGAAATAATTGTGGCAAATGGACAAATTGCTGATTATGCCTCAGTTATTTTCAAAAGATGTCTGCTACAAATGTGTCTGTGATTTGAGAAGGTTTAAAACTTTTACAGATTTCTCTTTCATTTACCAACAATGTTTCCAAAAGATATCTACTACAAAGGCAAAAGGAGTCATCTGTATTATGAAAAAGGAGTTCTAAAATTATGATAAGATTAGTTTATGGCTATCATTAGGTTTAATTATTGCACTTTCTTAACCCTTTCCCTCACATAGACGCTTTCTGACGCCTCTGCAGCAGACAGCTTTTTGAAAGCATAGTGACAAAAGAAGAAATTGCACAAAACGGGCAATTTCTCCTTTTGCCACAATGTTTTCCAGTTTTTATTATAGGTTATCCATTCAATTATAGAGATTTTCTATGTTTTGACAAAATATGTTCAAAGTCGTCTGCTGCAGAATTGTTGTATGGGGGAAAGGGTTAACACATTCTAATACTGCTAATGTTCTACTTCTTGTTTGAAAAGAATAAAGAAACAAGAGAAAGTTGATGCAACGCATCAATGTCGCCGTAAATCCATACTGCACTTATGCATAACACTTACAATATAGTATTTATCAACTGAGGGGCATATTGGAACATCAGGGCTGGATTCCACATACACTTTTCAAGATGTTTTGTCAGTATATTTGAATTTTATTATTTATCAATAAAACCACAAAACAGACAATTTAGGATTTGCATGCAATAGCACGTCATTTTACCTTTCCCTTATTAAAGTCAACATTGTACACCTTTGCAGCAATCTACTTTTAAAACAATGAGAAAAGGGTTAAATCGCTGAAGACCAGATTTTTCTCTTTTTCTCAAAATGATATTAGCTTGGCATCCTAATTATATCATACATTGACAAATGTTAAAATGTAATCCAATGTTTATAAATTAGACCACCCTCGAAATATAATATCAGCAAAACAGTTAAATTTCATTGAAATTGTTGTTTAATTTCAAACTTATTTTCGAACATAAACTGAACCCTAAAACATGTTAATTTATTGTAATTCTTTCCTTCCTGCAGGATATTCGCTGTGGTCGAGTGGTTAGCGTCGGGGATTTCGAAACCGTTTCGATCCCCAGTCGCGGCAATTCGGTCATGGTGGAGTGCTCTTGGGCAAGGCACATTTTCTAGCCTAGTACTGGTTTGTTCACCCAGGGATCATGAATAAATAAATTTAAATGCGCGCTAAATGACCTTAGCTGTCGATGCGCCGTAAAACATTATACATTCATTCATTCCTTCCTGCAGCAGTGTGGCAAAATGATCAATTGTTAGTAAAGAGCAATTTCTTCTTTTGCCACAATGATTTCATCTTTATTCAATAATTTTTCTTTCATTTAAAAAGTTTTCTTATGTTTGCCTTCATGTTTTCATAGTTGTCTGCAGCAGATTTGTTGTATGTGGTAAAAGGTTATTTCTTATCTGTGTAGTGAAGGTTGAGACCTTGATAAACTACAGTGCCAAATACAGTTTCATTGACCTTTGTCAACATTAACTGGCCAATACCTGGACTTTGTAAACAAATAATATCAATACAATCTAGATGTTCTAAAAACCCTTTGACTCATTGCAATATAAGAGGTTTGTTGGGATTTTTTTTTTATTTGTTTAATTAAACCCGTTCCCACTTAAAGACGCATTTTGATGAATTAACGAAAAAGAGAAATTGCTCATTATTTGTCCTTTTGCCAGAATATTTAAAACTATTTAACAATTATGCTTTCATTTTTAGCTCGACTATTCGAAGAATAAGGGGAGCTATTGTAGTCACCCCGGCGTTGCAAAGTAACCCTTATAACTTACATACGCCTAGGCCAATGATCTTCATAGCAAGTTGGCGATGCCTACACAGTTTGGAGTCAGTAGGTCAAAGGTCAAGCTCACTGTAACTTTCTATATAGAAACAGTTCATGGTTAAAGTTTTTGTGCAAACTAGCATTTACCCTTATAACTAACATACACCTGGGCCTATGGTCTTTAAACTATGTATAGACACTCTTCATAGCAAGTTGGTGATACCTATAAACTTTGGAGTCAGTAGGTCAAAGGTCAAGGTCAATGTGACCTTCTATATGGAAACAGTTCATGGTTAAAGTTTTCGTGCAAGCTAGCATTTACCCTTATAACTAACATACACTTAGGCCTGTGATCTTCAAGTTGGTTTTGCCTAGAGAGTTTGGAGTTACTTGGTCAAAGGTCAAGGTCACTGACCTTTCTGTAAAGAAACAGTTAATGGTTAAAGTTTTTGTGAAAGCTAGCATTTACCCTTATAACTTACATACGCCTAGGCCTATGATCTTCAAAATTGGTATGGACATACATCATTGCAAGTTGGTGATGCCTAGAGAGTTTGGAGTCAATAGGTCAAAGGTCAAGTTCACTGTGACCTTCAATACAGAAACATTCCTTGCTTTAAAACTACTGATTGCTTAGGCCTATGACCCTGAAACTTAGTTTGGGTAATGGTCATGATCAGCACTTGACTCAAACAGGTCATGGGATCATAAGGTCAAAGGTCAAGGTCACTTTGACCTTTAACCAAAAAAACACTATTTTTTGCAATAACTTTGTGTGCAACTACATTAAGAGTCCATATCTTAGTAACGTAACTTGATGCATTCCATTGAAAAATTGTACAACCTTTCCCAATGCTTTCATTTTTAGCTCGACTATTCGAACCCTTCCCAACCATCACACCTATGAAAATATTCACGTTAAATAACTCTATCCTGCATTTAATGCAAATTATCACCCTTTAAGACATTAAAGTCCATTATCTCAGTAATCAAATAAGCGGTGGAATAGTCTTGTTTAGCTCACCTGTCACATAGTGACAAGGTGAGCTTTTGTGAGCGCCCTTTGTTCGTCGTCTGTCGTCCGTCCACAATTTCTTGTGAACACGATACAGTCTTCATTTATTATCCAATGTTTACCAAACTTATTCAGTAGCTAAATATCCATGAGAGTTTGGTTCCTTTCGAAAACCAGCTAGATCTGTCCATGCATGACTGGATTATGGCCCTTTAAAATTGACAAAATTGTTATAATTGACCTTGTGAACACGATAAAGTCATAAGTCATATTGACCCGGCCGGGTAGCTCAATTGGTAGCGTATCTGACTCGTGATCTGGAGGTCACGGGTTCGATACCCGGTTGCGGCGACATTCTTTCGGGCGATGTTTTCCATTGCCTTTCACCTCTGATCTATGTGAGAAAGTAGTCAGTGGCTTCGAAAGAATGTTGTGTAAGTACTGGTTTGGGAAAGCCAGGAAAACATGGGTAGGTGCACTGACCGCCGTGATATGACCAAAGCTGTTGAAAGCGGCGTTAAACTCCAAACAAAACAAACAAAAACATAATTTATTATTTGATGTTTACCAAACTTATACAGTAGCTAGATATACATTAGAGCTTGATTCCTTTTTAAAACCTTAGTGTGATCTTTTACAATCAAATATCATCATTGTCTTTGGATGACCTTCTTTCTTATTTTTGTAGAGCAATTAAATTAGAACCCTAAAACACTTACTCAGGTGAGCGATATAGGGCCATCATTTATAGATATTCAATTTTTAGCTCTACTGGCCAAAGGCCAGAAGGGCTTATGTCGTGGCGATTTGTGCGTCCGTCCGTCCGTAAACAATTTCTTGTTAACACGATACAGTCTTCACTTTTGATTGTATCTCAACTAAACTTATACAGTAGTTAGATATCCATGAGAGCTCGGTTCCTTTCGAAAACCAGCCAGATCCGCCCATGCATGACTGGATTAGGGCCCTTGAAATGGTCAAAATTGCTATAAAAGAGCTTGTTAACATGATACAGTCTTCTTTTTTAATTGTATCTCAACCAAACTTATACAGTAGTTAGATATCTATAAGAGCTTGGTTCCTTTTTAAAACCAGCCAGATCTGCCCATGCATGACTGGATTATGGCCCTTGAAATGGTCAAAATTGCTATAAAAGAGCTTGTTTACACGATACAGTCTTCACTTTTGATTGTATCTCAACCAAACTTATATAGTAGTTAGATATCCATGAGAGCTCGGTTCCTTTCGAAAACCAGCCAGATCCGCCCATGCATGACTGGATTATGGCCCTTGAAATGGTCAAAATTGCTATAAAAGAGCTTGTTAACACGATACAGTCTTCACTTTTGATTGTATCTCAACCAAACTTATACAGTAGTTAGATATCCATGAGAGCTCAGTTCCTTTCGTAAACCAGCCAGATTCGCCCATGCAAGACTGGATTATGGCCCTTGAAATTGTCCAAATTGCTATAATTGAGCGTGTGAACACAATAGAGGCTCCATTTACTATCTGATCTTCACCAAACTTAGATAGTAGTTAAATATTGATGAGAGCTTGGTTCCTTTTGAAAATCAGCCAGATCCGCCCATGCAAGACTGGATTATGGTCCATGAAATTGTAAAAATTGCTATAATACAGCTTGTGAACACAAAAGAGCCTCCATTTACTATCCGATCTTCACCATACATACATGCTCTGGATTGAAAATGACCAAAGAACCATACCAGTAGAGCATAGGCCCTCATGGGCCTCTTGTTAGCTCTACTTTTGAAAAAAACGAGAACTATTGTCATGACCCTGGAGTCGGCGGCGGCGGTGGCGGCGGCGTGGTCGTCCAGTTAAGGTTTTTTGTCTAGCTCATTTTTTATTTTTTTTTCTCCCTATCAGTCGAGCGTCTGTGCCGTGTACGCGGTGCTCTTGTTATAACTTAGATGTTTTCCAAGTCGCCTGCTTCAGATTTGTTCTATGTGGGTAAGGGTTATCCAGGAACCTTTGACTTGATATGAGATGACTTTTCATGCCTTAATATCCTTAAAAATTACAGTATAATTATTGATTAAAGGTGAAAGCCTTGTGCAAAAGGAGAAATTGCTCATAATAAGCATCAAAAGTTGTCTGTATGAGGGAAAGGTTTAATGCCAATAATGAGGAAATTGCATCCTTGTATTTGCATTAACTCTTAGCACGCTAGCGGCGGGTTTTTTCAACCGTTGATGATATTTGCAAACAGTTTGGATCCAGATCAGTCCCCACAAAACGTGGGGACTGATCTGAGATCCAAACTGTTTGTCACTCCGATTCAATTTCAGTAAACATTTTGGGGAAATAAATATTTTTTTCTAAATTTTGCAGACGACAATATAATAGAAAATAATTTAGCATGCAAAGGGTTAAGATCAGTTGTCCTATGGCATGGTCTATATAGTTTATTTTACAACTATTAGGGAAAAGTGGTAATGGCAAAGATGTAATGTTGGACAAACACAGAATGAAGGTCACGTTACCAATCCCTTCCTTGTGGGGTTAGCATAGCGACTGACTCGCTGGTATCAGGACAAATGGACCAGTAGTACTGGTTACTTACCCAAGAAATGCGCTGATATAACTGAAAAATTGTTCAAAGCGGCATAAAACAATCTTTAACAATCATTGTTCATGCAGCTGTCTTTAACAGAAAAACAGAGAAATAACAATGGCTTCACACAATATGGTTGTAACTACACCATTATACAAAGTGTAATTACAGCTGTTTTACATGAGCCACATGATAAAGGAAACCTGAGCTTAACCATTTAATCTTAGTTGTCTGCTTTCAAATTATAATAAAATAATATATTAAATTTACTATTATAATATTAATAGAGATCATTGGGGAAAAATGAGGAAATTTCTCACTTTCAACAATGTCTCATTTTACCACAATGTTTTCAATTGTCTGCTGATGTGATGACTTTTGAATACATCATGTCAAAATAAGAAATTACTCATTATGATCAATTTTTACTCCTCCCAAATGTATTTTACTCATTTTCAATAAATACATTTTCATTCTTAGAGGTTTTCCATATTTTTGCCAAGATGATTTGAAAGTCATCTGCCTCAGATTTGTTGTATGTGGGAAAGTGTTAATCCTTTCCCTCATACGACAATTCTGCAGCAGACGACTTTGAACATATTTTTTCAAAAAATGGAAAATCTCTATAATTTAATGGATAACCTATGACTAAAAGTGGAAAACATTGTGGCAAAAGGAGAAATTGCTCGTTTTGAGCAATTTCTTCTTTAGTCACTATGTTTTCAAAAGGCCATCTGCTGCAGAGGCGTCAGAAAGCGTCTATATGAGGGAAAGGGTTAAGTCATCTGTATCAGATAAAATGTTTGTCTGTGTTCATTCAAGTTTTATGGTGCAGTTTCACTGTTAAATAACCCAGCAACAAACAAACAAACTGCAAACAGAGCACTTGCCACTATTATGTAATATGTAATATTTTGTGAGGGCATTTTCAGGCATTTCATTTTCAGTATGAGATCTAAATGGCCTTTTCTTTTGTCTCTTTCCTAAATGATGGTTTTTGATGCATCTGCAGTAGACAATTTTTCAACTGTGTTCAATAATTACCGGTATACTCTTATATAATGTGATGTTTCATTTGATTGCCTGGTTTTTAGCTCTACTGGCCAAAGGCCAGAAGGGCTTATGTCGTGGCGATTTGTCCGTCGTGCGTGCGTGCGTGCGTGCGTGCGTGCGTCCGTAAACAATTTCTTGTTAACACGATACAGTCTTCACTTTTGATTGTATCTCAACTAAACTTATACAGTAGTTAGATATTCATGAGAGCTCGGTTCCTTTCGAAAACCAGCCAGATCCGCCCATGCATGACTGGATTATGGCCCTTGAAATGGTCAAAATTGCTATAAAAGAGCTTGTTAACACGATACAGTCTTCACTTTTGATTGTATCTCAACCAAACTTATACAGTAGTTAGATATCCATGAGAGCTCAGTTCCTTTCGTAAACCAGCCAGATCCGCCCATGCAAGACTGGATTATGGCCCTTGAAATTGTCCAAATTGCTATAATTGAGCGTGTGAACACAATAGAGGCTCCATTTACTATCTGATCTTCACCAAACTTAGATAGTAGTTAAATATTGATGAGAGCTTGGTTCCTTTTGAAAATCAGCCAGATCCGCCCATGCAAGACTGGATTATGGTCCATGAAATTGTAAAAATTGCTATAATACAGCTTGTGAACACAAAAGAGCCTCCATTTACTATCCGATCTTCACCATACATACATGCTCTGGATTGAAAATGACCAAAGAACCATACCAGTAGAGCATAGGCCCTCATGGGCCTCTTGTTTTTTAAGTTATCTGCTACAAATATTTTGTATGTGGGAAACAGTTACAATGTAATATTATTACATCATGAAATTTAAGCTCTTTTGATGTAGCCCATTCCCACAATTGAAAAATCTCTGTCAATGATAATGTATTAAATGGGCGCGGTTATGGTTGAGTAAGGCCGACATTTCCGACTTTTGGCACAATGTTTTCAACTCTATTCAAGTATGTCTTCATTTTGGGAGATTTACAATATTATTGTTGAGATGTTTTCAAAGTCGTTTGCTGCAGATTTGTTGGTTGTGGGAAAGGGTTAACCCTTTCCATGATACAACATATTTGCAGGTGATGACTGAAAATAACTTGGCAAAAATATGTAAAATCACTTTAGATGAAAGAATAATTATTGAAATACTTGAAAACTTGGCAATAGGAGAAATTGCTCATTATAAGCAATTACTCCTTTTGCCACAATGCTTTCAAATGCTATCTACTGCAGATGCATTATAAAATGTCTTAATGTGGCTATTGGTAAACTATTTATTTATATGATGACTTCTACAGACTAAATAAAATTGGAAATGAACCAAAGTCAATTAAAGCTTTAATGTGATTGGTCAATCTTATCCAATAATATATAACAATACGCTTTACTCATGTTTGTTCTTCTTTTATGTGAAAGCTGTCCAAATATCAACTATTTTCATGTACCTGTCCGTTTTATTACTATACCCCACACAAACGACATTGTTGGAGGGTATATTAAAAGTCACTGTATCAATCGGTCTATGCAATTTTATTGGAAGCTTCTATAACAAGGATGTTCAGTGTTTAATAGCATAACAATAAGTTGTTTTTACAGAGTTTTGGCCCTTTGATTATTATACATAGTGTTGTATACCAACATTCATGTCCACACTGTTTCCCATCAATGACTAGGTGGAATTCAATAGACTTTTATAGGAAGCTTCTATACCAAGAGGAGATGTGCAGTGCATGATGGCATTCCTGTTGGATGTTTTTGACAAGAGTTACTGCCCCCTTGATTATTATACATAGCGTTGTATACCAACATTTGTGTTCTCTATATAATTATTCTCTCAGCAATCATTGGATAGAAATCAATGAAAATGTATAGCTTCTATTATAAGCAAGTGCACTTTTTCCCCTAAGGTTACTTCAATGGTATGAGAAGTAACAGGAATGGACGCCTTTAAATCATTTTTTAGACTAATTTTACTGCTAAATAAAGACTGTTCCACTAGCCAAAAGTTGTCTATATTTTTCCCCATAAAAATCGTCATTGTCCTTTGACAAGCGCTGTGTAAGGGTATTCATCACATTCATGTAGCGAAAGCTCTTTCCCATCCGTATATTGAAGACGCAACTGTAGCAGACCACTTTTGTTGACAGTGTTTCAAATGGAGAAATTGCTCATGATAAGCAATTTCTTCTTTTGTCACAATATTTTCAACTTTGTTATAATAATTTTTCAGAGATTTTTGCATTTGTTTTGCCTTGGATAAATTGATGTTTTGAAAGTCTTCTGCTGCAGATTTGGGTTATGTGGGAAAAGGTTTATAATACTGAAATTGGATATTCATCAGGATACCAATCCAAGGATTTCTTAGTTGTTTACATAAACTCATCTTGATAAGGGAACTAAATTACTGTGGAAACTTTGATCTTTGATATGGTCATGCAATGCTTGTCATGCTGTGTTGATTGCTTTTTCCTTGATGTGGATGACCTTTACAAAATCTTCTACTGTTTACCTGACAACAAAGACTTCTGATGCAGATTTTTTCATCATCATGGAATTAATCTCACACAAACATAATGTGCTGTCATTCTGTTGGCTGTGGCTGCTGATGAAATAGTTAGATGTTCAACCCTTTCCCTCATACAACAAATCTGCTGCTTTGACTTTGAAAACATGGTGACAAAAGCCTGAAAAATCTCAATAAAAGATCGCGTAATTGTTAAATAAAGATGAAAACATTGTGGCCAAAGGGGAAATTGCTCATAATGAGCAATTTCACCTTTGGCCACAATGTTTTCAAAGGTCTTCTGCTGCTATTGTGTCAAAATGCGGCAGGTAGAAAAGGGTTAAATTAATTAATAGAGTTGAAAACACTGTGGCAAAAGGAGATATTATGAGGATTTTTTCTATCGTCACAATGTTTTCAAAAGTTGTCTGCTGTAGATGAGTCGGAATGTATCTGCCAGTTGGAATGGGACTGAAGGAAAACTTTTGTCTCAGAAGAACTAATGTTGTTACTCCGTTGTTGGTGGCAGCTCAGGCACTATCAATATGTTTAACCCTTTCACACATACAACTAATGTTGTTACTCAGTTGTTGGTAGCAGCTTTGGTGCTATTAATATGATTAACCCGTTCACACATACAACTAATCGGAAGCAGACAACTTGTAAAATATCAAGGCAAAAATAAGGACATTTCTATAAACAAAAGTCTAAATATTAAAGATAGTTGAACGAATTGTGGGAAAAGGGGAAATTGCCCATAAAAGAATTGATCCTATCCTACAATGTTTTCAAAAGTTGACTGTTTTAGAAAGGGTCTGTATGTGGGGAAGGGTTCAGTTTTGATATACAATCAAGCCTACAATTAGCAAGCTATGTTGTCATGTCCCTCCGTCCGTTCGGGTTTTCCGCACTTTTTTCTTACATACTTTGAGCTATTGAGCTGAAATTTTGTATAAGGCTTTGTAGTGATGTGTCACAGTTATGCCCCTTTTTGGACTTAGAATATTTGTTTTCCGCACTTTTTTTCTACATGCTTTGATGTATTGAGCTGGAATTATGTATATGGCTTTGTAATCAAGTGTCGCAGATCAAGTTCACATTTCCTCGAATTTCGTCAATTTTTGAATGAGTTATGCCCCTTTTTGGACTTAGAATATTGGTTTTCCGCACTTTTTTCCTACATACTTTGAGCTATTGACCTGAAATTTTGTATATGGCTTTGTAATCATGTGTCACAGATCAAATTCACATTTCCTCGGATTTCGTAAATTTTTGAATGAGTTATGCCCCTTTTTGAACTTACAATATTTGTCAATTTCTGCATCAGTTATGCATTTTTCATAGTTTCCCATTATTCTTTAACAACTTATTCCTGAACGACTTTATTAACTTTTTACAAACAAACAATATATCAAAACAAAGAGGAAATTTACAAAGAAGTTCCTGACGGGCGTATTATGTACCGTTTGCGGTACTCTTGTTTCTGAGACAGTTTCAACATAGAATAGTGTAAAATGATAAAGTCATAGGTTAAGCATTTCCCACTTGCAGACATATTCTGATGCATATTTAGCAGAAGGGATTTGAAAACTTTGTGACTAAAAAGAAGACGTTGCTTATATTTCTCCTCTTGCCACAATGTTTTAAACCCTTACATAAAAACCATTTGTTTTGTATGTAGGACTAGGTCAAACCTTGTCTGCAACAGTTACATAACAACCATTTGTTTTGTATGTAGGACTAGGTCAAACCATGTCTGCAACAGTTACATAACAACCATTTGTTTTGTATGTAGGACTAGGTCAAACCATATCTGCAACAGTTACATAACAACCATTTGTTTTGTATGTAGGACTAGGTCAAACCATGTCTGCAACAGCTACATAACAAACATTTGTTTTGTATGTAGGACTAGGTCAAACCATGTCTGCAACAGTTACATAACAAACATTGTTATGTCTTTTTGTCATGATCTGTTTCTTAACCCTTTCCCTCATACAGCAATTCTGCAGCAGACATCATTGAACAGATCTACATAAGTGTAATCATTGAATATGAATTAAAATGAGCAAATTATCCATTTGCATTAATGTAATCAAATGCATTTACCCTTTTCCATATACAAAAAATCTGCAGCAGAAAACTTTGAAAATTGTCTCTATAAACAAAATTGGTCAATAATATTTACTAATTGCAACTGGTCAACATTTGTATGTGTTTCACTATGAAAATGCTTTAGAACTGTGTCAACTTATAAATAAATAAATGTTTTACTTATCAAAATGCTTTCGATTTCATTTCAGTTTGTTTACAAGACAGTGTACTGGCATTCCACAAGCATGGCATGCAGGGAAGAAGTTTTAAAGCTAATGAGGTACATTCACTTGCCAAAATTAATCTCCATTTCTTAGATCACATATTAGTTGAAAATATGGCAACCAGGCAGCATCAGAAAAGGGTCAAAACGATGAAACTTAAAATTCCATTATTATGAAAGTGCATGTCTGATTTTCAGATGATTGCATAGAAATTTAACTTCAGAGATCCTCCACTTAATTTGTTTAAGTCATATTGATTGGAAACAAAATCATAGCAACCAGGTGTCATCATAAAAGAGGGTAAATTAACTTTTAGATTCAAATGACAACTCCTACAATTCCACTGGACCAAATTCAACTCAACTTTACAGGATGTTCCTTTGTTGGTCCTGTTTCAAAACTGTTCAAAAACATAAATTCTGTGTAGAACTATGGCTGCTGCTGCATCAGAAAGTGAGAATAATGCCCATGCTTTAGAATTCTTCTCGACCAAAATCCGCTTGTCCAAATAAAAGATTATTTGGTAGAAATGTTCCTCTACAAAAACTGTTCAAGCCATATTGGTTAGATGAAAAACAGTTCAGCAAGGTGGCATCAGAAAAGGGGAAAATTACAAAACCTTATAATTCTATTCTTACTAAAGTTCTTGTCAGATTTCAAGATTATTTAGCATATAAATTAGGTTCCTTAAGTGACCCTTTACATAATGTGTTCTGTTAAGGAAGATAGCTGTTAGGTGGAATCAGAAAAGGGGTAAATGAACGTTAAGCATCAAACGACATCTCCTCCTAAACCATTAGACCAATATCAACCAAACTTCACAGGAATATTCCTTTGGTGGTTCTTTTTCCAATTATCCTAAGATTTAAAAGCTTATTACAAATGGTCTTTAATTTTAAGCTTTTTCATTCACAGTTTGCACTCCTTGAAGTTTCGTTTGCACTCCTGAAAAAACCAAAAAACATATTAAATATTTGCTACTATACTATCACTCTGGTGATCGATTTAGGGCCATCTTGACCCTTTTTGAAAATATTAACTTATGCATTTGGAAGAGTCCATAACAAATTCTTGGAATATCAAAATAGAAATGTCGAATTGGGTTGGCCTAGCACTATACTGGTTCCACAGGATTTACATTAATATTAGAAATGGATTTTTTTTTGTTTTTTAGCTCTACTGGCCTAAGGCCAGAAGGGCTTATGTTGTGGCGATTCGTCCGTTGTCTGTGCGTGCGTCCGTCTGTCTGTAAACAATTTTTTGTTAACCTGATACAGTCTTCACTTTGATTGTATCTCAACCAAACTTATACAGTAGTTAGATATCCATGAGAGCTCGGTTCCTTTCGAAAACCAGCCAGATCCGCCCATGCATGACTGGATTATGGCCCTTGAAATGGTCAAAATTGCTATAAAAGAGCTTGTTAACACGATACAGTCTTCACTTTTGATTGTATCTCAACCAAACTTATAAAGTAGTTAGATATCTATGAGAGCTTGATTCCTTTCGAAAACAGATCCGCCCCATGCATGATTGAGGAATCCGCTGTGGTCGAGTGGTTAGCGTCGGGGATTTCGAAACCGGGTGTCCCGGGTTCGATCCCCAGTCGCGGCACTACGGTCATGGTGGAGTGCCCTTGGGCAAGGCACATTTTCTAGCCTAGTACTGGTTTGTTTACCCAGGGATCATGAATAATTAAATTTAATTGCGCGCTAAATGACCTTAGCTGTCGATGCGCCATAAAACAATATACATTCATTCATTCCCATGCATGATTGAATTATGGCCCTTGAAATTGTCAAAATTGCTATAATACAGCTTGTGAACACAATAGAGCTTCCATTTACTATCTGATCTTCACCAAACTTAGATGGTATTTGAATATTGATGACATATTGGTTCCCTTTGAAACAAGCCAGATCAATGCCAGTAGAGCATAGGCCCTCATGGGCCTCTTGTTTAAATACTTAACATAATAATTTTCTCTTGGCTGATCATAAATCATTCTAAGCTTCTCAAAAAGCTCTTGAATGTTGTATGCTTTACCCTTTACCTAATACAGATTATTTGTAAAAACCAAGTGCAGCAGACTTAAGTAAACATTATAGGGAAAAGGGAGGAACAAGCAATGTCTCTTTTCCAGTAGTGTTTTCGACTCTTATCTAAATTAAACTTCCTATTACCTGAACATTTGCATCCAACAGCTCCAAATTCTCATATCAGATAATTACAGACGCTTTCTGACACCTCTGTAGCAGGCGACTTTTGAAAACATTGTGACAAAAGGAGAAATTGATCAAAATAGGCAATTTAACCTTTTGCCACAAAGTTTTCAACTTTATTTAAGAACTATTATTAACTTTCATTTAAAGATTTTTTCCAGATTTTTATCTAAATGATTTCAAAGTTGTCTGCTGCAGAATTGTTGTATGTAGGAAAGGGTTAAATTAGAGTTCAGAGAGCTAATCCTAACCCTCTTCAAAACATTTCGTAATTGTATATTGTGTTGTTTTGTTCTGCTAGGTAACGCAAGAAATCTGTGACAGATCAAGAATATTTCGACTTCTCGGTTCCGATAGGTGAGTATTGTCAACTTTAATAACATTTTCCCACTTGCATAAGCTTTTTGACCCATCTGCTGCAGACAGCTTTTTAAAACAATTTTTCAAAACGAATCATCTTGTCAAAGTCTATAGTGTTTTCAATTCTTTTCAATAATTATGCTTTCATTTATAGAGATTTTCTGCTGCAGATTTTATGTATGTTGGAAAGATATTTAGGCCTATTCACATTAACTGAATATATTTTAATTTCAAAATATCTTGTATTGCAAATATGAATACAAATTCAATTGTATATATTAGCAACTATTCCAACTACTTTCAGAATATAAATGGACGAAAGATTGGAGATAGTTCCTTTGAAATATTTTATTAATTATCAATTGCCCTCTTGCAGACGCAATTTGAGGCTTATGCACGAGACAACTTTAGAAAACGTTATAACAATAGTGGAAGTTGGTTCATATCCATGGATGTTTTGGAAGTTGTCTGCTGCAGATTTGTTGCTTACCATAGCATGTGTATTTTCATAAATGAATGAATGAATGTATATTGTTTTATGATGCATCAACAGCTAAGGTCATTTAGCGCGCAATTAAATTTAATTATTCATGATCCCTGGGTAAACAAACCAGTACTAGGCTAGAAAATGTGCCTTGCCCAAGGGCACTCCACCATGACCATAGTGCCGCGACTGGGGATCGAACCCGGGGCACCCGGTTTCGAAATCCCCGACGCTAACCACTCGACCACAGCGGATTCCGTATTTTCATAAAATAAGAAAACATAAATAAACATACTCAAGGTCTTTCATAATGAGACATTTCTCTTTTTGCCATAATATTTTCAAAAGTCATTTGCTGCGAGGTGTCAGAAAGCCTTTGTTTGTTGGAAAGGGTTAACAGTCTTTGTTATGCCCTTGCGTATTGTATCTTTTTCAGCATTTTTTCCCCACACTATTCAAAGATCATTCTCTTCGTTTCGCATTTCTTGACATCAAGGAAAATTTAATTTTATTTTTGATTACTGAATTTGTAACAATATTGGAAAAAGAAGAAAATTGCCCAGTATGAGTATATCTCCTTTTTCAACAGTGTTTTAAAATATTGCCTTCTTGATTGACTGTAGTCGTCTGTATTAGGATATGTGTAAAGATCCTTTCCCATAAGATCTTTTTACCACATGCTTACACAATCGGATGAATCTGCAGCCGATGTCATCTGAAAATATTGTTACAAAATGAGAAATTATCCATAATGAGCAATTTCCCTTTTTGCAACAATATTTTAAACTATTTAAGGAAATTTCCCATATTGTTTTCTAAGTCACCTGCTGTAGATTCAGTAAATGCAGGAAAGTGTTTTATCAACTGACATCAAACGGAGATAGGAGGGAAAGGGTTTTATCAATGTAAAACACAAATACAAGGTCTTCAATAATTGTTGTTCCACATGTTATCTAGTATTATCATGTATTAATTATCTTCATTACTCCCAGAGCACGGGTTTGTTTTTTCTGTCGTCATAACAAAAGTTTGTTCTCCCATGAGGGAATGAAATCTGACTTCTCACTTTCTATAAATAGTAATTGTTTCATGTATATTTGATACCTAATTTGTGTCAGACCGGGCCCGACTATTTACAGTGACTTTGTTGCATAATGCAGTGTTTTGCAAGTTTGATGTCCTTTGATAACATAAGAGAAATTCAACATGTTATTTTTAACCCTTAAATAGAAAAAGGTCTGACTATTACTTTGAAAATATGTTATTATACCCCCCCCGCAAACAAAGTTTGGGGGGGGGTATATAGGAATCACCCTGTCTGTCCGTCTGTCTGTCTGTCCGTATGTCCACATTTCTTGTAAGCACTACTCCTCCTAAACGGCTCAATGTATTTGGTTCAAACTTTACATGAAGGTTACACATCATATGTAGATATGCATGAAGGAAGATCATACGCCTCGGATTCTTCCAAGGGGAGATAATTCAACTTAGCGGTTACCTGCGAGGGACTCCTGTGCACATACCTACACATTTCTTGTAAGCACTACTCCTCCTAAACGGCTCAATGGATTTGGTTCAAACTTTACATGAAGGTTACACATCATATGTTTATATGCATGAAGGAAGATCAGCAGATAACATTGATAACACCTAAGCAAAAATATGGATGAACTGTACAAATGAAAGGATAATCATTTCATAGAGTTGAAAACATTGTAGAAAAAGGAGATTTTGCTATTCACAAATTTCTCCTTTTGCTACGATGTTTTTAAAAGTCGTCTGCTCCATGGCAGATGCTTTTAAATGTGTCTGCAATTGGGAAAAGGTCAGTGGAATCCTAAATAGACGCAGAGACTGAGAATTGTCATTTGGTGGTCTGCATTTCACTATGAGCTTGTATTAATAATTAGTTTAATTAATACCACAATTAAATAAATAAATTGATCCTTAAATCCTTTCCAACTTGCAGACATCACATCTGTAGCAGACAACGTTTTAATCTTCTTTAGGAACATTCAACAACAATATTGCAGCATGTGAGAAATGGGCAGTACAATTTTGATACATACAGGTAGTTAAAAACATTGTTGGAAAAGGAAACAAATACAATGATTTCAAGATTTATCTACCCTAATTTAAGGCATCAAAATTAATGTTGATTTTTGTCAAGAAAAGGGTTAAAAAATTAACATTTCAAAAGTGATGTAGATCTAGATCTCTTTCAAATAATCATGTTCATAGAAAATAAAACCTTTCCCACATACAACAAATCTGCAGCACACAACTTTGTAAACATTTTGGCTCCAATATAGAAAATCTCTGTAAATAAAAGTATAATTATTGAAGAGAGTTCATAACATTGTGACAAAAGGGAAATTGCTCATTAGGAGCAATTTCTACTATTGTCACAATGTTTTCAAAAGTCCTTTGCTGCAGATGGGTCAAAATGTGTCTGCCGGTGGGAAAGGATTAAATGAGGAAGCTTTTAATATAATGTCAGCTGATGAATAGGTTAAGATGATAGGAAAACACAAGTAAAATATTAAAATAAACGTTTGGTTATTCTATTACAAGTTGTCATTGACCTTGATAGTGTCATCAAGGAGCAATTTGTCCTTGTCCAACAATATTTTTACATTGACATCAATAGTAGACATTCAATTTTTCATAATCTTTTTTTTTACAGACTACTGTCAGTTTTCTTGCATAATGATGGCTTCACGCAAGATGGTTGTAACTACATCTTGAACAAGATGCGGTTAAAAACATTTTGCAAAAGTCTTTTATAAGTGTTTGAGAAAATCTTTGGAATTTGGAAGTTGCATTTTAAACCTATGAATGTTGAAACTTTGTCAGAATGTTTGTGTTGATATCTAGGCTAAGTTCAAATATGGGTCAATATGGGTCCTTTCCAAACAATGTCACCAGGCTAAATTTGAGAAAAATCTTTTTGGCACTCTAGAGACCACATTTTTTGTGTCACCTGCGTAGCATGGTACGCACTTAGGGATTACTTTTTTTTTTGTCCGGCGTCTGTCCGTCCGAGTACTTGTGGGGTTTGGTGTTCTCCTAAAGCCCACCCACCACCCTTATAAAGACACTTAGAAAGACACTTAGATAAATAGTTTATTTTTATTTTTTATAACGGGTATCTCATTTGCATATTAATGTTATTCATTCCGTAAAAGGGAAGTTATTACGGAATGAATTGCATACTTGTGGGGTTAACCCCACAAGAAAACATCAAAGGAAATAACCCCACAAATACACTTCGTCTGTCTGTCCACATGGGTTCACAAAAGGGGGATAATCCAAATATTTTTATATCAGAGTAATTGCCCCTTTTCTGTCAAAAATTAAAATTTTCTGACAAGGCGCTGACGGGTGACACACGTGCTCCGGGGAGCACTCCATTTTGGTTTATTTAAAAAGCTTGCAACTTTGTTAGGATGTCTTTGATGATAACTAGACCAAGTTCAAATACAGGTTCAACCAATGGCCTCTATGTGGAAAAGTAGCCATTTGCTTGAAAATGACTGTTATCATCATTGCACAAAAGTCATGATCAGTTTCATCAGCGCATTTGACACGTCTTCAGAAGATGGTATCTGATAACATTGTGACAAAAAGAGAAATTGCTAAATATGAGCAATTTCTCTTTCGCTACAATGTTTTCAATTTTATTTATTCTTTACACTTTCATTTAAAGAGATTTTCAGCAGTTTTGCCAATATTTTTTCAAAGCTCTCTGTTGCAGTTTTGTTATTTGTGGAAAAGTGTTAATATTGTTAGTAAAGGCTTTCTGCATAGTCTTGACTCAAAGTAATGACCGAGGACGGAAATATTGAGTGGCAAACATTGAAGTTATCATTTCCCTCTTATACAACAAATCAGGAACAAACGACTTTGAAAACATCTCTTCAAACTGGAAAATCACTCCAAATAAAAGTAATAAAAGTATAAATTTTGAATGTTCAACTCTGTCTCTTTATTTTATCTAAACAATGTTTTCAAAGCAGATGACTTGATGTCTCATCTGTGAAATGCTTAACCCTTTCCCACATACAAAAAATTTACAGCAGATGACTTCGAAAACATTAGAGAAATAAAAAAGAAAATCTCTATAAATAAAAGGGTAATTATTGAATAGATTTAAATAACATTGTGGCAAAAGGAGAAATTGCCAGCAATGTTTTTAAAATGTGTCTGCTATAGATGCTTTTGCAAGGGAAAGCATGAACAGTTGGGGTCGTTTAGGAGAAAATATTGAAACTTTTCCTACATACAACAAAATCTGCAGAAGATAACTTTGAAAACGTCTGGGCAAAAATGTGAAGGAATAAAAACCATGAATGGGTTAGATTATTAAATATAATTGATATCACTGTGGCAAAAGGGGAAATTGCTCATTATCCTCAATGTTTTCAAATGCTATGACATGTGCTGCAGATGTGAAAGTCTTTCTGTGTGGGAAAGGGGTTAACCCTTTCCCTCATACGACAATTCTGCAGCAGATGACTTTGAACATATTTTGTCAAAATATAGAAAATCTCTTTAATTTAATAGATAACCTGTATGACTAAAAGTGGAAAACATTGTGTCAAAAGGAGAAATTGCTCGTTTTGAGCAATTTCTTCTTTTGTCAGTATGTTTTCAAAAAGCCGTCTGCTGCAGAGGCGTCAGAAAGTGTCTATATGAGGGAAAGGGTTAATCAGATATCATCATCATAGTTTATGAGAAATTGATGATTATATTGATTGAACATAATGCACCATGATTCAGCAGAATTTTATATCCGTGCCGTGTTCCAGGAAAACCACCCTTAACCCTTTCCCTCATATAGACGCTTTCTGACGCCTCTGCAGCAGACGGCTTTTTGAAAACATAGTGACAAAAGAAGAAATTGCACAAAACATGCAGTTTCTCCTTTTGCCACAATGTTTTCCACTTTTTGTCATAGGTTATCCATTCAATTATGGAGATTTTCTATTTTTTGACAAAATACGTTCAAAGTCGTCTGCTGCAGAATTGGGAAAGGGTTAATACAGTTATGATAAGTGCAGAGATAAAGACTGATCTGCACATCATTATTTCCTGATTTAAATTTAAAACTGGTGACCGAGGCTCCGCCCTCAGTTATGCTGTTTGTACCAAATCCATTAAGGCTGATGAGCCCTGAACAGGCACATGGTTGGTTGGTTGTTACTCGCTTGGCTGTGTGAGGTTAATAAGACAAGATCAATCAATTCATAGATCAAATCCATTTTAATCTGCACGCTTGTTCACTTGATATATAGACAAGCACTGACAAAATATAACTATATATGTAATCTGTTTTAAGTTATCTCAATTGTTACATACATTCTATAATATTCTCTTTCATACTGACTCTTGTGTACATCAAAATCTTTACGTATGCAGAAGCTGGCATTTAAATCATTGGGACAAAAGGAGATATTGCTCAAAATGAGCAATTTCTTCTTTTGCCACAATAATGTTTTAACTTTATTTGATAATTATACTTTATTCATAAAGACTGTCTACAGTTTTGCCTAGATGTTTTTACTGTTCAAAAAGGTCTTAAACAAGCTTGTAAAGTTCTGACTGAACCGATGTTGTGCCAGTGGCTGATCTGAACTGCACTGCTTAGAAATGCAAACTAAGTCTTGCACCTTCTTCCATGGACGCCCTGGTTATTGCCAGTACAATGACCTGACTGTACTTTGAACAGAGACATAAAATAAATATCTCCTCAAATAAAAAAATAGTAAATATTGAACTATTATCCGTTTACTACATTGTACTACATTGTAATAGTTAATTTGTTTTGGTTCGCTTTGTCTGCCATTTTACTTTATCCCTTTCCCACAAACAGATGCTTTCTGAGGCCTCTGCAATAGGCATCTTTTGAAATGCGCAATTTCTTCTTTTGCCAAATTGTTTTCAAATCTATTCAATAATAATACTTCAAACTATCTAGACATTTTTATACCCCCGGTTCCGAAGGAAAGGGGGGGTATACTGTTTTACCCATGTCCGTCTGTCCGTCCGTCCTTCCGTCCGTCTGTCCGTCCGTAACACTTTCGTTTCCGGGCTATTTCTCTGCAACCGCTTTTTGGAATTTGATGAAACTACATAGGAAGGATCACCACCAAGTGTAGATGCGCATATCGTGTTTGCGTTCCGGTTGGATTATTTTTCACGGAGTTATGGCCCTTTACCCCTATGTATGACTAAATTCATTTCCGGGCTATTTCTCTGCAACCGCTTTTTGGAATTTGATGAAACTTCATAGGAAGGATCACCACCAAGTGTAGATGTGCATATCGTGTTTGCGTTCCGGTTGGATTATTTTTCACGGAGTTATGGCCCTTTACCCCTATGTATGACTAAATTCATTTCCGGGCTATTTCTCTGCAACCGCTTTTTGGAATTTGATGAAACTTCATAGGAAGGATCACCACCAAGTGTAGATGCGCATATCGTGTTTGCGTTCCGGTTGGATTATTTTTCACGGAGTTATGGCCCTTTACCCCACCATCAGGCTATGTATGACTAAATTCATTTCCGGGCTATTTCTCTGCAACCGCTTTTTGGAATCTTATGAAACTTTATAGGAAGGATCACCACCAAGTGTAGATGCGCATATCGTGTTTGCGTTCCGGTTGGATTATTTTTCACGGAGTTATGGCCCTTTACCCCACCATCAGGCTATGTATGACTAAATTCATTTCCGGGCTATTTCTCTGCAACCGCTTTTTGGAATTTTATGAAACTTCATAGGAAGGATCACCACCAAGTGTAGATGCGCATATCGTTTTTGCGTTCCAGTTGGATGATTTTTCACGGAGTTATGGCCCTTTACCCCACCATCAGGCTATGTATGACTAAATTCATTTCTGGGCTATTTCTCAATATATTCACAAGCAATCATTGTCACAATATTAAGACTGTGGACTCCTTCAAATTATCATAACACACCAACACTTCCTCACTCATTCTAACCTTTCATACTCTTCAATACTTTTACCCCAATGATGCAATTCAACTTTTGATCTGTCTTTCAAAACATGAGCGGGGGTATCACTAGTGAGCAGTAGCTCACATATTTCTTGTTAGCTCTACTGGCCAAAGGCCAGAAGAGCTTATGCCGTGGTGTGGTGTCCGTCGTCTGTGCGTCCGTCCGTAAACAATTGCTTGTGAACGCGATACAGTCTTCAGTTTTGATTGTATCTCAATCGAACCTATACAGTAGTTAGATATCCATGAGAGCTCGGTTCCTTTCGCGAACCAGCCAGATCCGCCCATGCAAGACTGGATTATGGCCCTTGAAATTGTCAGAATTGCTATAATAGAGCTTGTGAACGTGATAAAGTCTTCAGTTTTGATTGTATCTCAATCAAACTTATACAGTAGTTAGATATCCATGAGAGCTCGGTTCCTTTCGCGAACCAGCCAGATCCGCCCATGCAAGACTGGATTATGGCCCTTGAAATTGTCAAAATTGCTATAATTGAGCTTGTGAACACAATAGAGGCTCCATTTACTAACTAATCTTCACCAAACTCAGATAGTAGTTAAATATTGATGAGAGCTCGGTTCCTTTCGAAAACCAGCCAGATCCGCCCATGCAAGACTGGATTATGGCCCTTGGAATTGTCAAAATTCCATAATAGAGCTTGTGAACACAATAGAACCTCCATATACCATCTGATCTTCACCAAACTTACACAGTAGTTAGGTATCCATGAGAGCTTGATTCCTTTCGAAAACCAGCCAGATATGCCCTTGCATGACTGGATTATGGCCATTGAAATTGTCAAAATTGCTATAATACAGCTTGTGAACACAATAGAGCCTCCATTTACTATCTGATCTTCACCAAACTTAGATAGTAGTTAAATATTGATGAGAGCTTGGTTCCTTTTGAAAACCAGCCAGATGTGCCCTTGCATGACTGGATTATGGCCCTTGAAATTGTCAAAATTGCTATAATACAGCTTGTGAACACAATAGAGCCTCCATTTACTATCCGATCTTCACCAAACTTAGATAGTAGTTGAATATTGATGAGAGCTCGGTTCCTTCCGCAAACCAGCCAGATCCGCCAATGCAAGACTGGATTATGGCCCTTGAAATTGTCAAAATTGCTATAATACAGCTTTTGAACACAAAAGAGCATCCATTTACTATCCGATCTTCACCATACATACATGCTCTGGATTGAAAATGACCAAAGAACCATACCAGTAGAGCATAGGCCCTCATGGGCCTCTTGTTTATGTTCCCCAAAATAATTTCGGGGGAGCATATTGTCGCCACTTAGACAATCTGTCCGTCATGCTTTTGTCAGGGGTATTTCTCAGTAACCACAGACTTGAATTCAATGAAACTTAATAGAAAGCTTCAATAACAAGAGGAGATATGCATATTATCAACACATACCTGTTGGATGATATTTCACAGTTATTGCCCTTTTAAGTTCTATATCAACTTGAATTCAATAAACTTTATGGTCGACTTATTGCCTGAGCAAGAACTTTTCCAACATGCAGATACTTTTGAAAATATCATTATGTTGAAATTCACTTTTGCCCACAATGTTTTTAACTCTTTTAAATAATAACTTCCTTAACCCTTTCCTGCATACAACAAAACTGCAGACGACTTTGAAAACATCAAAACCAAAATTTGGAAATTCATTATAAGCGAAAAGTGTAATAATTTAATAGAGTTGAAAACAAAAGCAACAGGAGAGATTGCAGGACCTCTTGATTGTCAATATATTTAAATGAAATTTGGTACACTTGATATTTATTTCTACTCATTATCCCTTTTCCTCATATAGACGCTCTCTGACGCCTCTGCAGCAGACAGCTTTTTGAAAACATAGTGACAAAAGAAGAAATTGCTCAAAACGCTGGTGTCAGGATAAAAGGACCAGTAATACTGACAACTTACCAAGGAAACACTGATATAACTGAAAAACTATTTAAAGCAACAAACAATCAATTGTCCATTACGCTTTGACTCTTTCATTTTGGTTTTAGGTTATTGGCAGCTGACATAAATTATGTGATCCTTGCAATATGCTTAAAAAGAAAAGAGCGCAATATTATAAAAATGTCTTTGTGTCACAATATGGCCTTATGAAGTCTTTAACCCTTGTCGCTTGTAGACGTATCTGCAGCAGATGACTTTTGAAAACACTGCGGCAAAAGAAGAAACTTAAAACGAGCAATTTCTCTTTTTGCCACAATGTTTTCAACTCTTTTTATTAATTAAACTCATTTATGGAGTTTTCATGTTTTTGTGTAGGTTTTCAAAGTCGTCTGCTGCAGATTTGTTGTATGTGGGAAAGGGAATATTCCTGTACAATGATACCTTTTAACATCTATTGTTGCTGCAAGTACATACCTGTTATGGCATGGAAGAGTATCAACTACATTAAATATGAGATTATAATTTTTTTTATCAGTGTTAAATTTTAATTGACTTTTTTAATCATTTTAAATGACCCAACTGACCTAATTCTTTTAATAATGAGTTCAGTAGAATAAATAAATCATTAATCACTCTCACCTTATTTACTCACTAAATTTTATTTTCGTAAATTTACTCCTTAACACAAACAGCAAACTACAGCAAATGCCTTTGTAAACATCTGGGCAAAAATAAGGTAAATCTAAAAACATGAAAGTTTAATTATTTGAAAACATTGTTGCAAAAGTTGTCTGCTGCAGTTGCCTCAAAAGGGTTAACATTTGAACAGCCAATTTTGTTGTAAAACATATCTATAAATTCACCCTCTTCTGAGTTTTTTTTAAATCAGAGACCTATAAATATATCAAACAAGAGAAAGTTGATGCAACGCATCAATGTCGCCAGAAATCCATACTGCAGTTATGCATTACACTTACATTATAGTAGTTGAAATCAAAGCGCCGATGGCACAGTAACAAGCAGTATCTCGGTGTAGGCCTTGCGATTTTCAATATATATAGGCATATATGATAATGCTCGATCTCGTACTCAACTCGGCTACACTTTCAGCATTGATTGCTAATTGACGCTAGAACGTACAGACGTGTCTAACTTGTACACTGCATGACATCGTGTCATTTAAACCTTTGTAAACCAGTCTTATCATCTAGACACTTTCATATATTGCAACAACTACAAAATAAAGCCTTTATAATATTGAGATTTAAGAACAATCGATAGCCAGTCTCACAAGCTATCTATAGAACCTTTTGGAATTTCCAGACGCCTTATAGAACGCACAATGATATTTATTATCTGTCCAAACATGAAGAAAGATAATATTTACATAATTTAACTCTATGTAGATATTATCTGAATAAATCTCAAATCTTAGTATCAATCCGGTACCAAAGTAGCACTGACATGATTATTATTAATCGTGTCTCTGCATCATTGATGGAACTATATATTTGGCAGTTTAACGGATGTAGGTTAATTGGTTTGCAGTAAGGAATAAAAATTCAACAGGCTGTTCAAAACTGACTATATAATTTTTTTCGTTGTTGTTGTTTCTGTTAGCATTGTGGCGATTGTCAAACCAATCGCCACAAAAACAGTTATCAACTGAGGGGCATATTGGAACAACATGGGTGGGGTCAAGTAGAAATGTATCATTACTTGCATTTTTTTGTCAACGAAGTGAATGTCCTTCATTGAAATATAATTGAATCATTTCATTGCTTATGACCAATCTCAAGTCTAAGGTAGGTTGACCATACACACAGCCAACTAATTATTGATCATAAACAGTTATGGAAGTGAGTAATCTTGCCAATCATTAGTCTTAGTATGTATACAGTGCTTTAATTTATTTTTAGGTCATTGGGTCAAAGGTCAAGGTCACAGTGACCTTTAACACAAAAACCCTTTTTAAGCTTGTCCGTGTGATAACTCAATAATGCCTGGACCTATGGTCCTCAAAGTTGACTTGGAGGTTGGGCCCGACCAGTAGATGAACCCTATTTATTTTGAGGTCATTGGGTCAAAGGTCAAGGTCACAGTGACCTTTAACACAAAAACCCTTTTTAAGCTTGTCAGACTGATAACTCAATAATGCCTGGACCTATGGTCCTCAAAATTGACTTGGATGTTGGGCCTGACCAGTAGATGAACCCTATTTATTTTGAGGTCATTGGGTCAAAGGTCAAGGTCACAGTGACCTTGAACACAAACACCTTTTTCAAGCTTGTCCGAGTGATAACTCGACAATGCCTGGACCTATGGTCCTGAAAGTTGACTTGGAGGTTGGGCCTGACCAGTAGATGAACCCTATTTATTTTTAGGTCATTGGGTCAAAGGTCAAGGTCACAGTGACCTTGAACACAAAAACCTTTTTTAAGCTTGTCTGAGTGATAACTCAACAATGCCTGGACCTGGAGGATACATAATATCTGCAAATATCAGTCATCATCACAATGGGATTAAGAACTGTACCTCCCATCCTCAAACTTTGAATGAACATTGTTCATAATCTTAAAACTGAATCATAGACATCCAATGTGAAATGACAAATTAACTGGCATTTCGGTCCATGCAAATTTTACTCAATTGTCCTAATATTCCTGACAACATGGCGCTCAGGGGGGCATAAGAGATGTTTGTTCGAAGAAGAAGGGGTATATAGGAGTCACTGTGTCGGGCTGTCTATCTGTCTTGTCAGTCGGTCGGTCGGAAGCCATATTTTGTCTAGCCTATTTCTTACAAACCACTGGGTGGAATTGAATAAAATTTTACATGAAGCTTCTATACCAAGAGGAGATGTGCATATCCTAAAGGGGTTACAATTGCGTGTTATTTTACAGAGTTTTACTTATTAAGTTATGGTGTAGGTCAAGGTGCTTTTTAGGGGGTATTTATCATCTTCAGTGATAGTTCTAGTTTTGTTTGGGAGTAACAGTTGTTTGTTTTTCATCCTTATTGTTGTTTTTATCTTCTAAAGACGTGAAGAAACTTGTTATTTTGCGCTTACTAAATTATCAATGTACCAGCTGCACAAACTCGACTATTAGGCACAGTAACATCGCGCTGTAAATAGTAAAATAAAATACAGTGCGTCAGTCTAGCAGGTGCGCATATGTAAAAAAAATAGACTGTGCAACGTAAAAGTATGTAGTAGCTATCACGTTGTGATTACATGTAGTATATGAAATCCCTAAATATGAATTGATATTTATTGAATAGAGTTGATAACATTTTTGAGTCATAGGTTATCCATTCAATTATAGAGATTTTGACAAAATCTGTTCAAAGTCGTCTGCTGCAGAATTGTTGTATGAGGGAAATGGTTAAGCAGATAAGTATTATCACATCTGATAAGCAGTTTATTGTTAGATTTAGCTTGCTTTTGTTCGTCTGCAGAATTGTCGTATGAGGGAAAGGGTTAAAGATGCAGGGTATTTTTAGCAACTGTCAGTGTCTCATTGATTTCAGATCCATTGTGAAATCTGATCAGGTTAGGGTATTTATAGCGCTCTTTTTGAAAGGTATTGGTTAGCAGATTATGGATGAATAATGAGATATAAACACTGACAATATCATGATTTCACACGCTCTATTTAACTTTTCCTCCATACAACAAATCTGAAGCAACACTTTTGAAAACGTCTAGGTGGAAAATGTTGAAAATCTCTCGGGACTATAAATCATGAAGGATTTGTCATTGAATAAAGTTGAAAACAATGTGGCAAAGAGGGAAATTGATCATTATCAGCAATTTCTTCTATTGCCACAATGTTTTCAAAAGTCGTCTGCTGCAAATACCTGAAAATACATTGCATTATGGGAAAGGGTTAAAATGAGAATGTAATCAGGTAAAGTGGGAAATATTGAATTCTGTTATCCAAGTCATTTAACAAGGACTCTATGGCACAAAGACTTACTTTTGATGTTGTTATGTCATTATGTCTACTAGCATGGAAATCTTTTACCAACAATGTTATTAACTTGACTCACCCAACTTATGTCAGTTTCTTAGCCCACCAGAGTAGAAAGTATGATCACACTGTGTATCTTGTCTGTGGTGTTCAATTTGCCACCGGCCAATTTTGAAGCCTCAGTTTTTCATGTAAGCTTAATGAAACTTAACCGGAATGTTTATCTTGATGATATCTCAGCAAAGTTCAGATATGGGTCATGTTGGGTAAAAATAACTAAGTCACATGACCAAATTCAAGAAAAATGTTGTTATATTTTGTTTCTCAGATATGTTTTAACTCTTTCACTCATATTGACGCTCACTGACGCCTCTGCAGCAGACGACTTTTTGAAAACATAGTGACAAAAGAAGAAATTGCTCAAAACAAGCAATTTCTCCTTTTGCCACAATGTTTTCCACTTTTAGTCATAGGTTATCCATTCAATTATAGAGATTTTCTATTTTTTGACAAAATATGTTTAAAGTCATTTGCGGCAGAATTGTTGTATGAGGCAAATGGTTAAGCAGATAAGTATTTTCACATCTGATAAACAGTTTATTGTTAGATTTAGGTTACTTTTGTTCTTTTGAGATTAACCCTTTTTCCATTGTTAACTATGGCACCTGCAGCAGATGACCTTGAAAACAGTTGTGGGGAAAATGGCGAAACATGCTCAAAACAAGCAATTTCTTTTATTTAATTGTCTTCAATTTTGATATAATCTTTTCCATAGATTTTTTCTAAACAGACAAATGTTACAATGTATATTTTATAAGGTGAACGTTTGTAAGTATAACCCTTTCCCACATACAACACATTTGCAGCAGATGAATTTGAATTCCTTTAGACAAGATTATATGAAATATCTAAATGAAAGAGAGCGTTTGTATGAGGAAAAAGGTTAATATAGAGGGTAATTGTTTGTTTTTGATGATCGAGATATATTTTCACTGAGTGAGCACCAGAAGTGACATTCACATGAGTGGCTGGTTAACAAAGACATCTTCATCTTACATGTTATCAATCAATTGTTCTGGTTATTACATGATTTAAATCAGGTTGGTTGGTAAAGATCAAAGAAACTTAGGTAACCCTTTCCCACATACAACAAACCTGCAGCAGAAGATTTTGAAAACCTATATGCAAAAATATATAAAATCCAAATCATTGAAAGTATAAACATCTAATAGAGATGAAAAAAACAGTGTGGCAGAAAGAGTGTTTTACTCATTATGAGCAATTATTCCTTGTTTCAAAAGTTGTCTGCTGCAAAGATGTCATAAAGCGTCTGTGTGTGGGAAAGGGTAAATTTTTACTAAAGTTAATACTTGTGTCTTGTAGAGGCTGAAAAGAGAGAGTAAACAGTCAGTTATCACTTGGTAAAACTCTCTATTGATAACAGTGAGTTTATCGGGATACAATCCACTGTTATTCTCAATAGTCCACTGAAAATCATTATTTGTAAACCTTTGTTTTCTCTTGTCTATTTTCAGGGTCATTGTTCTTGAGAGTCGGCCAACAGAGCAACCTGGTGCAGCCTCCAATCTGTATGTACTGGCTGGACATGAAAACACATATTAAATGGAAATCACTCTAACTGATTTGTTAAACAGTGCTTATGGGACTTGAGATATCCAAATGTTGCTTGATAATCACTTTATTTTCTCCTATGACATAACTAGGCGCTTATGCTAGAAAGTGGAATGTTTAAACTTTTCCCATATACAACAGATCTGCAGCAGACAAATCTTGAAAACGGCGAAACAGCAAATATATGGAATATATCTTGAAATTAAAATTATTGAATAGTGCAGAAAACACTGTGACAAAAGTAGAATTGATCTTTAAGAGCAATTTCTTATTTTGCTACAATATTTTCAGAGGTCGTCTACTGCAGAAGCATTATCATGTTGGAGAGGGTTAGGTTTTGTTTTGATCAACTTATTGCCCCGATTATTTGACACGTCTCTGTGGATCTCCAATGATTGGTGCAGGGGTTAGGCATGGTTTTATGGAGGTAAGGTTAATATCCCCTTGTAATCATTCAAGCATTTTCAGTATTCACTCAACATGCAAACATCATTGCGTATGATCATGACTGATCATGACTGATCATGACTGACTGTCTACGTCAGATGTCTCTTATCAATTAGAAAATATGCATGGATCCGTATCAATCCTAGCCCTGATGTGTCAAATAATCAGGACAATACATAATCATAGAAAAGAAAAGAAATTATTGCATAATTTTTAAAACATGTTAGAGAAATATATTAGATCTGACATTATTGTTAAAAGATGACAATACCCTCATCTACAGATAAAATACTAAAATATCAATTGAGTAAATATTTTAAAATTTAAACAGATTGTGCAAAGTCCGAGGATTTCGCTACATGCCACTTCCTCCCTTTTTCACAAATGTTTGAATGTCAAGGTCAGTTGTCATGGAAACTGAATCAAAACTTCAGTATTACATCACTTCCTGTTGGAGAGGGATCCTAGTTCATTGAAATAAATCTGAAATACAGAAGAAGTTCAGGTGTAAAGTGCAATTTCTGTACAGTTTGTAACAGTTACTTTTATTGTGTTTGATATCAGTTGTTGAAGGTCACCTGTCATATGACATGCAATGTTAATCAGAATTCTTTGTTAGGAGCATGTTTTATGCTCTGAACCATTTCCCACATGTTGACACTTTCTGATGCCACACCAGCAGACGACTTTTGAAAATATTGTGGCAAAAGAAGAAATTGCTCATGATGAGCAATTTATCCTTTTGTCACAATGTTGTCAATCTTGTTCATTAATTATTGTTTCATTTATAGAGATTTTCCATATTTTTGTCTAGATGTTTTAAAAGTCGTCCGCTGCATGTGGGAAAGAGTTAAGTCCTGAAAACATATGCTGTGACTACTCAAATGAATCATTATAAAACATTCTTCTAAGTACTCACAACATAGGGTTTGGTTTGATAATAAGAGAGATTTGGAAGAGAAAGGATAAGTTGACCACTTATCTAGGCATCTTAATGTCCTTACACATTTCTAAGTGTGAGTTAGAGCCTAGTGGTTAGTTAGGATTGGAGATCTGAGACTCAGGGCTTCCCAGGTTTGGTCCTCGGTTATGGAGGTCGTACCGGAATGCACTTGAGCAAGGCAAATTTTTCTAGCCTATCAATCTACAGGCTAATTACCAAGGGATCGTGAATAAGTGTTCTGACACCATGTTATAACAAAACTCCTGATGAAAATGGCATAAAACGCAACATAGTATGAATATTAGTCCTTTGGAGTCGATGAGGAAAACGTCAAATCATTTGCATTACATAATTTGGTTTACATTTTTAAAATCTTGAGACCCTGGAACTGAGTCCGCGATACAGTCCATGAATACTGAACTTTGGACTGCATTAATGTTTACATTTTGTGTCTATTTCTGTAATTTGTAAACATTTCAAGTCATTTCTAAATGTAAATCAGATTTTTTGAGTTACTGCAATAATTTCAAAGCATTATGTCTTCAGAAAACACCTTAACAGTGCAAAGCATCAATTGCATACTAAGTCTTTTCCACACGCAGAGAGTAATATGTCACACATTTTGATTCATTTGCAGCAGATGAATTTCGAAAGGATAATGTCACGAAAGGACAAATTGGTCACAATGACTTATTCAATGGTTAAACTCAATTCTTTAATGATGCTTTAATTAATACAATGTAGAGACTTTCCATATTTGTACACACACATTGTCTTCAAAGTCATTCGATGCAGTTTTGTTGTATGTGGAAAAGGGTTACCTGTTTACCTGATGTTATCTGTTTTGAAAACAAAGTATAACATGTAACACTGGAAGAAAGATTCTCAGACAGAGTTGAAAACTTAGTGAAAAGTTATTGTTCATTTTGAAAATCTACTCCCTTTTTCTGAAGTTGTTTGTAGCAGCGAAAGATTGGACCTTTTCCCACATGCAGACACATTTTGAAAACATTGTAGCAAAAGGAGAAATTGCTCATTATCATCAATTTATCCTTTTGTCTCAATGTTTTCAATTTATTCAATATTAAGTACATATTTACTTAAATTTATTGAGATTTCTCACATTTTTGCCTTGGATTTCTTTCAAAGCCATTTGCTGCAGATGTGTTTTCATTATGTTGCCTGCTGCAGAGTCGTCCGAAAGCGTCTATATGAGGGAAAGGATTAAGTCATTCTTGTGTGTTTATACATACAAAATGTTTTCAATTTCATGTTTAATTCATTTGAAACACATTAGTGAGTGCAATTATTCCACCTGATCAGATATATTGTATGTACCTTAGTAATATAAAGGTTTATTTTGCCTAAACCCTGTCCCGCATAGAACAAATCTCTTCAATGAAAATGTCACTATTTGAATAGGGCTGCAAACATTTTGACCAAAGGAGAGATGGCTGATCATGTGCAATTATTCCTTTTCAAACAATGTTTTAGAAAATTGCCTCCTGCAAAGGTATCAGTATTAATATTTTCAATTTAACCATTTCCTCATATAGATGCTTTCTGACACCTCTGCAGCAGATGACTTTTTGAAAACATGGCAACAAAAGAAGAAATTGCTCAAAACAAGCAATTTCTCCTTTTGTCACCAATTGTTTTAAACTCTATTTAATTATTGTACTTTCATTTAAAGAGGGTTTCCAAAAAAAATTGGGTATGTTTTCAAAGGCATCTGCTGCAGAATTGTTGTATGTGGAAAAGGGTTCAGGTTTAAACGAGCAAGACTTTATTTGTAGTTATTTTCTTCATCTTTTTTACAAAAATCCATGTGACAAAATTTCATTCGTCTTCCACCAATGGGCTGACAGTCTATATGGAAATGCAGCAGATTGATTGAGAAATACTTTTGTGTTGAGCGCTGGGAAACACGATGGGTAGGAGAACTGACCCCCGTAATATAACTGAAAAATTGTTTGAAAAAAGCGTTTAACCCAATTCATTCAATCAATTATTTTGTTTATGAACTGTGATAATAACAAAACCATATTGATCTATATTTGAGTATAAAAAAGTATAAATTGTTTCAAAGAAACAATGATTTTAACCTTTATACTGAATGAACCATGTTAAAAAAAAAGTCTGTGCAAAAGGATTTTCTGCAGTAAAGTTTCATTTTATTTGACTCATAGTGTTTGTTAAGCCTGTAATTCCCACATACAACAAATTCACAACATCCAGACAAAAACATGAACAAATTCAAAAAGATAAATTACTCATTGTCACAATGTTTTCAAAAGTGGTTGGCATCATATGCATCTGCAAGTGGAAAGGGTCACCTAGGAATTAGTAAATGTTCAATCATTGGATGACTCCTTTCTACTAGAAGGTATCAAAGAAGTGTGTTAAATCTTCTTAGAAAAGATAAAGTTGTTGACTAATCAGCTTCCATTAGTTCTGTACAGGTATAGAAAGTTCACACTGAGGTCATGTGCTTGTTTGTACCTTTTACCCACATAATTATAACAGATCTGCAGCAGACAACACTTTGAACATATTGAGCTATTGATATGAAAAGTGTTTCTAAATGACACTTTTATTATTGGAAAGAGTTAAAAACATTGTAGCTTAAGTAGAAATTGTAGCTCACCTGAGTACAAAGTCAGGGAAGCTTTTGTGATCACTCATCGATTGTCTGTCTGTCAGTCTGTTCACATTTTCCTACAAATGACTTCTCCTAAACAAATGAACCAAATTCAAATTAATTCCTTAGGTGGTCCTCTTTCAAATTTGTTCAAAGAATGTTATTCCATGGAGAACTTTTGATTGCATCAGAAAGAGTGAAAAGTGCCAAAACTTTAAAAACCTTGTCCAAAAGAACAGGCCCAATCTGAAAATTATTTTGCACAAATGTTCCTTGGGTGACCCTCTACAAAGATTGTTCAAATGATTCCGATCCGATAAAAAAAAATGGCCGCTAGGGGGGTGCTTGTTTGCCGTATATGTGTTAAATAAAAATAAAAAAATCTTCTTATGCAAAAGTGCTTGCCTGATTTGAAAATAATTTGACATGAATGTTCTTTGGGTGACCCTCTGCCAAGATTGTTGAATTATCTGATCCAATGAAAAACATGGCCACCAGGCTGCAGGGCTCATTTTGCTTATATGTGTAGAGTAAAAACCATTATGGTCCTCTTGTTTAAAAGTACATTGTATGTGTAGCAGAATGAGCAAGCAGCAGTTTACTATAGATGTATACATGCATATTTTATTCAATCTTCTACATGTTCCTGACAATGTGATGATCAGGGGGGCATAATGTTTAGCAGACATATCTTGTTTACATTGTAATGATGGGGAAGTCATTTTATATCTGTGTAATGTCAAAACATCTGAGGTCAAAATGTGAAAAATGTAAGTGTAATAATTGAATAGAGTTGAAAACATTGTGGCAAAAGGAGAAACTGCTCATTATTGAAAAAGAAAATAATGTTCAGTTTTTCAGGGAAATTGGATTGAAGCAAGAAGATTTACAATTTTAGTTTTTCTTCCAAACATGCAAAGATGTCTTTGGAGTACAGATGGAAAGAGGAATATTGTGTAAATACACAGGTCCAGATAAGGAGGGCTAAATATATATTTTTTTTCCCTATAATTTCTCTCTTATTATCCAACCCAACCCTATGATGTTTGTACTTAAAATCATTATTTTGAATACCCATAACATAGGGCTACAGGTTCAAATAAAAACCCATCTTTATGTAGAGTTCTGTATACATGTTTTATTTGATGTGTCACTTAATCATAAACAGTATGTAATGCTTTATTCATCGTCTTTCACTATATTTTGTCTTAATTTGTCCTTTTAAATGTCTTTTATTTGACTTCATTTGTTCATCAAAACCTGAATTTATTTGTAAATAGATACATAATTGAACATGACATTTGTGTTTGTAAAGTATTATAATATAAAGATTTTTAAGGAATACATGTATTTTAATCTAATTTTTGCTTTTCTGTACTATTGAATTTTAAATCTGAACATATTATATCAGAAACAGATTAACTAAATACTATAGAAAAACTGACCATCTGAAATTCACTGTATAAATTCAGTCTGATCATTTAAGTATTTTGAAGATTCTGAAGACTGGGTTATGCTGCTTTTAACCTTTCCCACATATAGCAACTCTTTTGTAGAAAATCTGTAGAACACCTAACACTGTGTTTAGTAAATCTAAATGCATCAGTGATAATGTCATTTTAAGCTTAGCTTTTGCATAAGATGGCGACTTTGGAAATATCTAGGCAAAAATTTGAAAAACCTCGAAAGATTACTGAATACAGATGAAAACCTTTTGGCAAAAGGAGAAATTGCTTTATTTCGGCAATTTCGCCTGTTGTTACAATGTTTCGAAACTCGTTTGATGCATCAAAATGCATCTGCATGATGGAAAGGATATTTTTTAATGCAGTGATATCTAATTGTAATTATCTTCTGGTGTCATTTACATGTAATTTTATCTTTTATTTATATATATAATATGACTCATTTAATAAACAAAAAAAAAAAAACAAAAAAAAAGAAAGGTACACATTCCCAAATATTAGTTTACTTGTATATTACCTACGATTTCTACAAATTGTGTGTTGGAGTACCAATATTGTAGACGAATAGGACTAGCAAAATACCATGGAGTCCAATGGATGTGCCCAATGGATGTGCGTTTGTCAAAATCCTCCATGAATGCATTGTTTAGAAAACCCATGGCCAAGTGATGATCAAATGTAATGGAAGCCAGTAGAGCTTATTGTCATGGCGAATTGTCCGCCGTGATTGCATCAACTCTTTAATCTCCTCTGTAACCACTAGGCCAATTGGTATGAAACTTCATAGGCAGCATCCTTTCAATGTTCTTTTCTAAATTCATTCATTATACCCCCAGATACGTAGTATATGGGGGCTATATAGGAGTCGGTCCGTTGGTCTGGACATTTCTTGTGAACACTTTCTCAGCAACCCTTGGTCAGAATTCCTTATAACTTCACAAGAAGGATTGATACCAAGCCTAGTTGTGCATATTGTCGGCGTGTTGCACTCGAATTATTTTTAAATGAGTTATGGCCCCTTGAATTTCTCATACATAGTTGGTCTATAGACATTTCTTGTGAACACTATTTCTCAGCAACCCTTGGTCAGAATTCAATATAACTTCACAAGAATGATCGATACCAAGGCTAGTTGTGCACTCAAATTATTATCCCCCGCTTTTTCGAAGAAAAAAAGGGGGGTTATTAATTTCGGTTTGTCCGTCCGTCCGTCTGTCTGTCTGTCTGTCCGTCTGTCCGTCCGTCACACTTCGTTTCCGTGCAATAACTGCCGCAAATGTGAACCGTTTCTTTTCAAACTTGGTAACAAGGTTAAATGCCTTAACGGCTAGGCCAAGTTCGAATATCACTTTCGGCGGACTTTATTTGGTGGAGTTATGGCCCCTTATTTAACAAAATATGTTGTTTCCGTGCAATAACTGCCACAAATGTGAACCTTTTTTTTTCAAACTTGGTAACAACGTTAAATGCCTTAAGGGCTAGGCCAAGTTCGAATATCACTTTCGGCGGACTTTATTTGGTGGAGTTATTTAACAAAATATGTTGTTTCTTGCCGTTTCCGTGCAATAACTGCCACAAATGTGAACCTTTTTTTTTCAAACTTGGTAACAACGTTAAATGCCTTAAGGGCTAGGCCAAGTTCGATCGTCACTTTCGGCGGACTTTATTTGGTGGAGTTATGGCCCCTTATTTAACAAAAAATGTCGTTTCTTGCTGTTTCCGTGCAATAACTGCCACAAATGTGAACCTTTTTTTTTCAAACTTGGTAACAACGTTAAATGCCTTAAGGGCTAGGCCAAGTTCGAATATCACTTTCGGCGGACTTTATTCGGTGGAGTTATGGCCCCTTAATTAACAAAAAATGTTGTTTGTTGCTGTTTCCGTGCAATAACTACCACAAATGTGAACCTTTTTTTTTTCAAACTTGGTAACAAGGTAAAATGCCTTAAGGGCTAGGCCAAGTTTGATCGTTTCTTTCGGCGGACTTTATTCGGTGGAGTTGTGGCCCCTTAATTAACAAAAAATGTCCGTTTCCGTGCAATAACTACCACAAATGTGAACATTTTTTTTTCAAAATTGGTAACAAGGTTAAATGCCTTAAGGGCTAGGCCAAGTTCGATCGTCACTTTCGGCGGACTTTATTCTGTGGAGTTATGGCCCCTTATTTAACCAAAAATGTCATTTGTTGCCGTTTCCGTGCAATAACTGCCACAAATGTGAACCGGTTTTTTTTCAAACTTGGTAACAAGGTTAAATACCTTAAGGGCTAGGCCAAGTTCGATCGTCACTTTCGGCGGACTTTATTCCTACAATATTTCCTGCAAGCGGGGGATATAAATTTCATGAATTTGCTTGTTTTTAAATGAGTTATGGCCCCTTGAATTTCTCATACATATGTATATTGTCAGGCACCAGCTGGGGGTATTCATCACCTTCAGTGATATTTCTAGTTTGTTTTGGTCCATGCAAAGTTCTGGTTTACATGCAATCAAAAGAATAAAGCTTTAAAAATCTTCTCCCAAACTGGTTGGCAGATTTTCAAATAATTTCATTTTCTCCTAAAGTATGTGGCCGATTGTCAAATGATTTTGTAGAAATGTTCCATGGCTGACGCTATATCAGTTTTCTTCAAGCTATGTTGATTGGTAAAACAACATGACCGCCAGGGGGGCGGGCGTTTAGCATTGTATTGGCTAAAGTGACACTTTAACAAATCTTCTTCGACGAAAGTATGTTGCCGATTTTCAAATAATTTTGTAGAAATGTTCCTCTTGGTTGGTCGAAAAACATGGGGCGGGGCTATTTTGCCGTTTATGGCTGTATTTATTTATTTTTTGCCTAATGTCAGTGCAAGTTATTTGTCGTAGATTGACCAGAAGAACTTTAATGTCAACATTTCTTCGATATACTTATATACTTTTGTTTTACTTAATTATTAACCCGATACATTTTAACTGACTAAACTCTCTTACGATATTCGTCTTTAAAATATGCCTTTGTATAGATGGACCGTCGCCGTTGTGTAGTGGACCAGGCTCCAATACCGGTTGGGTCATACCAAAACCTTTAGACGTGATAGTAATGCCGCCCATCCTAGGCGCTCATGATTGCGTGGATATCATCGGTGTCTGGATTAATCAGATCGGTAGTAGGCCTACTGGAAAATTACCAAAGAAACGCCGTGATATGACTTAAATACTGTTGAAAAAGGCGTTAAACACCAGTAAAACAAACAGACCTGGAGGGATCATTGGAACTCCCACGAAAGCGCCCCGAAAACGAACTTCGTTGTTCAATCTCTTAAGTGGACAGAAGGTGTCGGTGAAGAGAGCATCCCGTCGAAATCGTATCTGTGTAAACGAATGGTCCTCTATCAGAAAACCATTCAACCAATTTGAAAGAAAGTATTTCATGAAAAGCACATTTGTTTATAATTTACAAACAAACGAATGGTAAATGTGAGCCGTCCCGTGAGAAAACCAACAACATGGCCTCTGCGTAATGTATCGACCCAGATCAGCCTGCGCAGTGCGCGCAGACTGATCCTGGCCGACACATTCCGTCTCCGGGGGATAGAGGTTATAGAGTAAGTATTCCTGAAACAGAAAATCCACAGGAGGTGAAAAGTGTCTATCCGGGTAAGCCTGCACAGCATGCTTAGCCTGATCCGGGTCGATACTTTATGCAGAGTCCACAATGTTAGTTTTCTCGCGAGACGGCTCAATTGTAAAGCATACATCCAAATGAAAACTACGTGTAACCTATCAATGAAAGCAAGCCATTGTTAATTAACCCTTTGCAAATTGGTCCTAAATAGACAAAAACATGTTCAAGGAAATCATTGTCAATGAAAACTTAACAGGTTGGACCAACAAACGAGGTTGACTTAGAATGCATTGCAATTGAAAGTAACATTTCTAAATTGTCCGTGGACGGCCTAAGTGAACTGGAAAAAAAACACCAAAAAACTACCAGTGAAAACATCGCTGGGAAAACTTTCTTTAGGGTAAGTTGTCTTAGACGTACAAAATGTACTGACAAAAAAATCAATTCATTTGAAAACAAACCTTTGCCAATAAATGATCTTAGACCAAGAAAAATAACCAGTAAATAAGCAACAATTGTCGTTAAATAATAATCAGGTGTTTTCTATATAACTTTCGTTTAAGTCGGACTAAGTGTACATATATTTTATTAAAAACATTGGCGAAAAAAGCATTGTTATTGCAAACACATTGAAGCTGAGCGTTTGGTCTATATGAACCAATCCTGCTAAATGCATTCTACCTGTAATTTCAAATGTGTAGAATATTTTACAAACGGGATTCAAATGTGCCTGGTTCCAAGCCCATGTAAAACGGGGTTGACATTTCCCTTGTCCATTCTGTGTTCTTGGACGGATCAATGAAACCAGCAGACGCATTTTGGCGAATTTACAGTGAACGGCTCAAAAAGGTGTGGTGAAATGAGTAATTGCTACCTTTCATTTTGCCAGAGTGTTTTCAATAAATTAAAAGACTAGTATCACTTTTAAAGATTTCTTTTTTTAGGTCGACTTTTGAAAAAACGAGAGCTATTGTCATGATCCTGGCGTGGTCGTCCGGTTAAGGTTTTTTGTTCAGCTCGGCTTTTTTCCTGTTTTCTATCAGTCGAGCGTCTGTGCCGTACGCGGTGCTCTTGTTTCCTTAGTAGTATGCTGCAAATTTGTTACATGTGGGAAAGCAACAACAGAACAAACTTTTATTGCATACGTAAAGTGCAAATTCCATGAGCAACGACTGCATTTTCTCAGTGCTTCTTTTCCTTTCACAACGAGCCGGCGACACGGCCTATAGTCCAACAGGTTCCACATCATATCTTCACCTAGTCACACACGTTATATTTTAACACATTTGCTTGGCTGTTTCTTAAGCTACCGAATCTAAACATACATAATGAAAATGACCAGCTGGGTTTTCTATGAGCAAATAATATCCACATAAATACATATTTATATGGTAAGCTACTGAGTAAATCGCTTTATGTCATTAACTTATTTCTTTGTAATGTGTTTTACTTCACTTTCAACAATTTTTCAATTAAATTTCAGTGTTTCATTGGTAATTTACAAGTCCTACTGGTCCATTTGTCTTAACACCAGCGAGTCAGTTATAATGGTAACCCTACAACCCAAGGAGGAAAAGCCATTTTAACCCTTTCCCTCATATAGACGCTTTCTGACGCCTCTGCAGCAGACAGCTTTTTGAAAATATAGTGACAAAAGAAGAAATTGCACAGAATGTGCAATTTCTCCTTTTGCCACAATGTTTTCCACTTTTTGTCATAGGTTATCCATTAAATTATGGAGATTTTCTATGTTTTGACAAAATATGTTTAAAGTCGTCTGCTGCAGAATTGTCGTATGTGGGAAAGGGTTAATGGAATGAAAGGGCCGGGATGAAACCCGCGACCACCCGCATTCGAGGTGAACGCTCTACCACTACACCACCGAGCTGGACGCTCTACCACTACACCACCGAGCTGAACGCTCTACCACTACACCACCGAGCTGAACGCTCTACCACTACACCACCGAGGCGGACGCTCTACCACTACACCACCGAGCTGGACGCTCTACCACTACACCACCGAGCTGAACGATCTACCACTACACCACCGAGGCGGACGCTCTATCACTACACCACCGAGCTGGACGCTCTACCACTACACAACCGAGCTGGACGCTCTACCACTACATCACCGAGCTGAACGCTCTACCACTACACCACCGAGCTGAACGCTCTATCACTACACCACCGAGCTGGACGCTCTACCACTACACCACCGAGCTGAACGCTCTACCACTACACCACCGAGGCGGTCTAGGTATCATTGATGTACACTACATCTTTTCTAAACGTCATTCTGAGCACATCTCCATTTTCTCTTCTATTTTCAACCCTTTCCCTCATATAGACGCTTTTTGACGCCTCTGCAGCAGATGGCCTTTTGAAAACATAGTGACAAGAGAAAAAATTGCTCAAAACGAGCAATTTCTCCTTTTGACACAATGTTTTCCACTTTTTAGTCATAAGTTATCCATTCAATTAAAGAGAGTTTCTATTTTTTGACAAAATATGTTCAAAGTCGTCTGCTGCAGAATTGTCGTATGAAGGAAAGGGTTAAGCAATCGCGTGCTTTAGATACTTCTTTCAAAACGTGGTCTATAGTAGGGAAAGTTTTTGAAGTATAAATAATTCGAATCGGATTACAAATTGTGAAAATTTAGTCTTTGACGCCAAAAGTATCTATAGGTCTGCTGTCCAGGCAGCAAATGTCGTCTATTCCAACCCTTTTCCACATGCAACATATCGTCAGCAGAGACTTTTGAAAACACTAAGGTAAACATAATGAAATCCAAAAATGATTTTTATTCACTGATATAATTGAAAACATTGCGAACATCTGCTGCAGATGAATCGGAACGCGTCTGTACAGGGGAAAGGGTTAATGGAATTAATGCACTATATATTGTACCTTTACTTGTACTTATACAGATTGATTGTGTCAGGTGCTAACAGGTCGTAGTGTATCTCTGTAACTGGATAGCATACTGGGATATGGTTTGCTTTATTGGAGTTTTACGCCTTTTTCAACATTATTCAGTGATATCACGGCGACAGTTCACTTATTCATGATCCCTTGGTAGACAAACCAGTACTAGGCTAGGAAAATGTGCCTTGCTCAAGGACGCTCTACCTAGACCACCGCGACTGGGGATCGAACCCGGGACACACGGCACCAAATCCTAAGATATGGTAGTAACGCCTATGGAACTACAATACAGTGGTGTTATATAGGGAGGAGGGGTGGGGATCAGAATGCACCTCTGGGTCTATTCTGCATTACTACATCCAAGCGGACAGTGAACACTCCGAAGAGACATATAAGAATAGGTCTAACAAGACCAATACATAGGACTGAACCGCGTCTAGCGAGTTGGGGTCTTTATGGCACTCCACTTTGACATTATCTAACCCTTCTCCCATAAACAATTCTGAAGCAGACGACTTTGAAAACATAGTGACACAAACCTGAAAAATCTCCATAAAAGATAGCTTAATTGTAAAATAAAGTTGAAAACATTGTGGTCAAAGGAGAAATTGCTTATCATTAGCAATTTCACCTTTGGCCACAATGTTTTCAAAATTCGTCTGCTGCTATTGCGTCAAAATGCGTCTGCAGGTGGGAAAGGGTTAAGTCATATGAGCCGATCCACAAGAAAACCAACATTATGGAATCTGCGTAAATATCGATCCGGGTCAGCTCAAGGATGCAGCTCGGGCTAATCCAGTCAGACACTTTTTGTCTCCTGTGGATTTTCTGTTTTAGGAATCATTGCTCCATTCTTCTATCCCCTGAGACGGAATGTGTCGGCCCGGATTAGCCTGTGCGGACTGCGCAGGCTGATCTGGGTCGATACATAACGAAGAATCCATATTGTTGGTTTTCTCGAGGAACGGCTCAATTATTATATATACAACTGATGAAGACTGACGAGACTGTCTGAATCTTCATTGTATGCATATTCATTTTTTAAAACACTTCCCTCATACAGACGCATGTCGACGTATCTGCTACAGTCGACATCTGAAAATAGTGTGGCAAAAGGAGAAATTGCTCGTTTGGTTTTGCAACATCGGTTTCAACTCTATGCACTTATCATTCTTTCAATTATTTGAGACAATTCATTTGTGTACCGTATATATTTTCGGTCGTCTGCTGCAGATTTGTAGTGTGGGGGAAAGGGTTAACACTTTCCTATATACAACAAATCTGCAGCAGACGACTTTCAAAACAACTTGACAAACATCTGGTAAATCTAAATATCTATAAATGAAAGCAAAATTGTTGAAAGGAGTTGTGGCCAAAGGGAATTTGCTAATAATAAGCAATTTCTCCTTTTGCCATAATGTTTTCAAAACTCGCCTGCTGCAGTGGCGTCAGAACGCGTCTGTTTGGGGGAAAATGGTTAAGTACCTACAACTCTAGACGCGGCTCGGATCTATTTACAAAAGCAAACAACGATGAATCAGAGAACCCCCTTGCATAAAACCATCGAAAATAATATGATTGAAGATATTATATTGGAGTAATAGTTGAATGCATAAAGAGTAAAACATTTCTTTTGTCACCATGTTTTCAGAAGTGTGCACAGGTGTGTTAGAATGCGTTTGTATGAGCAAATTAAGTGTTAATAACGATGTATTTTTTTCATAATGATTTTGCATCTAGTCCTACGTTTTTCTGTCAAGTTATACTTTGTCGATCGTAGATCAATATTCACTGTCACTCATGTTTCTCTAAGATTGGAATTCGTGTTACATACACGTCTCAAAATTAAAAGTCGACACTTGTTATTCGGGCGGTATCTTTTCATTATCCCATGAACAACTTCCTATCTTGAATTTATTGACATAGTTTGGTCACGTGACCTTGTTGCTATGGCTATAACCCTCATGCCAAAACAACAGCCGCATTACAGATATTAGCTGAGCGATTCGTAATCCGCAGTAGTAAATAGTTCTCAAATGCGATGCTGTATTCATTAATATAAATACACTGTAGGTTTTCGTTCTTCTACTAATTAAGAAAAGTGACTAGACAGTATGTATTATGAAAAGAGAATTTTGCGAAATATTTGTCACTAACGTTGTTCTATTTGCGCACGAATAATTAATTTTTTGTGACATATACAATCATTATGGCGACTAAGGTATTGATACAATGCCCACGAAAAAAACATGGATTTTCTAAGAAAAGTGGTATTTCGTCTTGAAATTAAGGTGGTGAATGAAAAGTAAATATCTTGTGAAACAAACGATTGTCTTTACTTTTCAAACGAAACTGTTACTGAGTGAATCTGACGTGAAATTGTAACGAATTTTCAGTAAACAACAGGTGCCCGTTGGTGTAATCGCGAAGACTGTCATTTTCAACATTGAACTTTCACACTGATCGGAAGAGGAACTGTAGGTGTTTGTCAGTGAAATTATTCATCGGGAGTTTTAACAACCGTAAATATGGATTTGGTAGCGGACGGATAGTTGTTTACATTCATAAACCAAGGTCAATTTGTGGATATCGACCTTTGTTGAATTACATGTTGGTTGTCAACATCGCCCTATCTAGTCAAACCGTGAACATATATTGCACATACTTTGCCTCGTCAATCTGACGCTGTGTATTCCTTATATAGTAACGTTACAAGTACACACATAGCCAAAAACATGGAGAAATATGAGAAGATCTGTAGGATCGGGGAAGGTTCCTATGGTGTGGTGTTCAAGTGTAAAAACCGAGACACTCAACAGCATGTTGCCATTAAGAAATTTGTGGAGTCTGAGGAGGATCCACTCATAAAGAAGATAGCAATGAGAGAAATCAGAATGTTAAAGGTGAGGAGTGTTCACAATGAAACTGTTTCTGTTCGATATTTCAGGTGACACCTTCTCTTGGGTTTAATCCTTTCCCACATAAAGAAGCTTTCTGATGCCTCTGCAGCAGACAACGTTTGTAAACATTGTGAAAAAGAGCAATTTATCCGTTTGCCACAATGTTTTCAACTTTTTTCAGTAATAATACATCCATGTAAAGAGATTTTCTGTGTTTTTGTCTAGATGTTTCTAAAGTCATCTGCTGCAAATTTGCTGTATGTGGGAAAGGGTTAAATTTAAGAGAGAGATTGTTCAAAGCAAGCATACAACAACTCTGCAGCAGTCAGTGAGAGTTTTATTATTGGAAAGAAATGGAAACATTGTCATAAAAGATATATTGCTCATTATATACCAGTAAGTTCTCAGATCTCTGGATAAGGTGCATGTATATCACATTCCATTATCCTTAGTTAGAAACACAATCATCACTGTTGTGGGTACTTAAAAGAATTGTCTCAGTGCGTCCCCACATGATAAGTCTGGTTGTGAGTCCTGAGAGATCTATTGCTTGAAAAGGAACATATTCACTTCTTATTAAGTCCTCTTTTTGCTCCATTTGTCACATTGTTTTCAAAAGTTGTCTGCTGCAAATGCGTAAAAATACAGCTAATCTTCAAAAAGTTTGTATTTATTAAAAATATCAGATGTACATGCTAGACTGCTTTTTCTGAACAAATCCTCATATTTGTTTTTTTCCAAATTGCTTATTCCATAATATTTGATTATTTTGAAAAAACATACTTATGGCAAAACACCACAATATTCCCCTTTTTGTGGTATAGTTCAAGTTTGCTCTTTCTTGTATTATCAAATCATGAAAATAAACAGTGATCATTAAAACTTTGAGAAAAAAGAAGAAGATATTAAACCTTTCCCTCATATAGACACTTTCTGACGCCTCTGCAGCAGATGGCTTTTTGAAAATGAAGAAATTGCTCAAAACGAGCAATTTCTCCTTTTGCCACAATGTTTTCCACTTTTAGTCATAGGTTATCCATTCAATTATAGAGAATTCCTATTTTTTGACAAAAATTGTTCAAAGTCGTCTGCTGCAGAATTGTGGTATGAGGGAAATGGTTAATGGCTTTCCCTTCTTGGAGCTCCGGGTTGGGGGTTAGTTCAGCATTACTACTTATCAGGCTAAAACGGACCAATTATACTGGTAACTTTTACCAAGGAAACACTGGGATAAAACTGATTTTTTTTTTGAAAACAGCTTAAGAACAACAAACAAAATCAAATGAATATCAAAGGTACAATAAATCAATTGTAAAAACCATAAGACAGATCCGACAAGAGTCAAATAACACTTAACAGACCACTCATCAGAGGTCCAGATAAGGAGTATACAGATCTTTTCCCTCAGAATTATCTCTCTTTATCATCCAACTAAACCCTATAATGTGGGTACTCAAAAGAATAGTCTCATGAGGACACACATCATAGAGGGTAAAATAATGATTTTAGAACATAAAAAACTCCCCTGTATCTGGAGCTCTGCACTCATTACTTGCCTATGTAAAATAACAATGTTAACACAAATTAGCTCAAATAGATTCATGACATGTAACAGGAGGCATTGTATTTGGAACTAATTGCATTCCTGGACCTACTTTTGAAATGAAGTCATTTCATTATAACTATTTATAATTGCTGTAACTGTATGATTAAGAAAAGGTTTAAGAAAATATGTAAATTTATACTAAGGCAATTGGCATATTATCTAGATTATGATTGGGTTTTTATTGTATATATATATCTGTGTGGCCTTGCTTTGCACTTCTCTTTATCATTCTGTCCATGTAAGCTTAAAGGATGCCAATCAAAATTTGTAGAATCATACAGCAGACAAATTTTGAAAACATTTTGACTGTTCAATAATTTATTGCTGTTAATTTCAAACTTGTCTGACTGCCTCGATGGTGTAGTGTTAGAGCGTCCGATGCAGTTTTGGAGGTAAGATCGATCCTCAGCTGGGTAAATTTTTTTGTAGTAATGGCTACCCTCTTTGGCGCTCAGGGTTGTGGGGTAAGCAGTACGACTGACCGACTAGTGTCTGGAGAAATGGACCATTAGTACTTGTGATATAACTGAAAAAGTGTTGAAAGCGGCGTAAAACACCAAACATTCAATCATTCAAACTCATCTGCTGCAAATTTGTTGTATGCAGGAAAGGGTTATACTGGGTATAGATTGTATGAATATTATGCACAATAATATGTCCAAAGTAAGATTGGGGCATATCCAATTTGATCAAAGATACAGCATTAATAGCACTGGTAAATCTTGATCGTGAGAAAATTAAATTTGAAGTCATGAATTGATTGTAGCATGAGAAAACTGTGGAAGATCAATATAATGTTTTAACATTTAGTCATCTTAATGTTTCTATAGATTGCCTTAATTAAGTGTTTATGAACTAAACTCAATAAATCTTTGCAATACTCTTAAGAAAAAATGCCAATTAGGCAAGGGAAATGGTTCACTAAAATGAATTATCTTTTAACAATATGGCTAAATATACTAGATTGACCTTTACAAATGATCGAAACAAAAAAAATAGCAAAAAGAAATTGTTTTTTATCTGTGATCATTGATCTGGCATTGTAACTTAATGCCAGATAGGTCTAGCATGAACAGATATATTTCAAAAGTGTCGCCTGCATATTTGTCTTTGTTCTAGATAGGAGCATGTCAAATGAGGCCAATGGCACATTCAGATCTACTGTCACAGTCTGTCAGGGAAATGGAAACAATGTGATGCGTAACTGTTTAACAAACATCTCTTGTTTAAGTCTCATTTTCTATGTTAACCTTTTTACAAATATAAAATCTGAATATGTTTTCAACCAAAATATGGTTTCTCGGTACCCATTTCATTCATTTAATCCTTTCCCACATACAACAGATCTGCAGCAGACTTCTTTGAAAACTTCTAGTCAAACTTATGGAAAATCTATATAAATCAGAGTTTAATTATTTAAAAGGGATGAAAATTGGCTAAAGAAATAATAATTCATGATGATCAATTTCTACTTTAGCCAGTGTTTTCATAATTTGTCTGCTGCATATATATGCAACATATCTGCATGTGGGAAAGGGTTAACACACAGGTGAGGCGAAAACTCTCTCATGCACATGCAATTGTCAATGTTTTCTGCAACAAACATGTCCTTTGGTAAAGTTAAAAATATAATACTGAATGTTTGATGAGCAATATTAAATAAGATATAAATTTTAAAATTACAGTCTGTGTGATCCAAAGATCAAAGCACATAGCCATAAAACACTTTGTACTTGGCAAACATTAACTTTGCAGCTTTTACATAATTCATTTGATGTTTTGAATACTTGTAAATATCAAGTCAACCAATAGTGATCTCTTTACCCTTACCAGATAGGCAGTTTAACCCTTTTCCACATACAACAAATCTACAGCAGACAACTTTAAAAACATCTGGCCAAAAATTAGGAAAATCTTTATAAATGAGGTGTAATTATTAAAAAGAGTTCTTCTCTTGCCATGATGTTTTACAAAAGACGTCTTCTGCAGAATCTCAACAATACATCTATGAGTAAGAAAGGATAAAGTTCAAACAGTTTTGGAGATCATCAAAAATGCACAATTCAAATATTTTAAGTCTTTTTCAAATTAATTGCATGGGCAAAATATTTTGTGAGAGTTTTAAGTTAAAAATTAAGCGCCTTCCCACAGACTAAGCTGGAGTACTGATTTAGTATATGTAGCTAGGATGTAAATAAGCGTGAATAAAACGAGACGAAAGAAATCGTTTCACAATTGATGTGAAATAAATAAAATAAAAAAAAGAATAAAAATCCTCAGTAATTAAAACAGTACCGGTATTTGAAGATTTAGTAGTAGACATTAAATGAAAACTATATTTCCAAGTCATTTTGTCTTTTTCAGCAACTTAAACACCCCAATCTGGTCAATTTGATAGAGGTTTTCCGACGTAAGAAGCGCCTCCACCTTGTATTTGAATATGTTGATCATACAGTGCTGAATGAACTGGATAGACATCCACGAGGGTAAGTTGGAACTTCTCTTACAATGTTTTATTTTTAACCCTTTCCCTCATATAGACGCCTCTGCAGCAGACAGCTTTTTTGAAAACATAGTGACAAAAGAAGAAATTGCACAAAACATGCAATTTCTCCTTATGTCACAATGTTTTCCACTTTTTGTCATAGGTTATCCATTCAACTATGGAGATTTTCTATGTTTTGACAAAATACGTTCAAAGTCGTCTGCTGCAGAATTGTCGTATGAGGGAAAGGGTTAATCCCACATACGACAATTCTGCAGCAGACAACTTTTCAACATCTAGACAAAACTGTGGAAAATATCTATCAATGAAGTATAATGAATGAATGGAAATGAAAACATTGTGGCAAAGTTATTTGCCATTTCTCCTTTTGGCACAAGGAGTTAAAATGTCTTCTGCTGCAGATGCGACAGATTGAATCTGAAAGCGGGAAGAGTTTATTATATCTATGTCCTTAAGTCTCCCTTACCCTTTCCCACATACAGATGCTGGAGCAGGCGACTTTTAAACACAGACTTTTATCATAATGACCGATACATGTATCTCCAGAGATTCTCGATAATTTGTTGCGTATGTTTTCAAAGCCGTCTGCTGCAGATTTGTTGTATGCGGCAGAGGGTTAACATTCATATCTCAAATGCAACGCAATTTTGACTATTTGTTTTTCATTTGATGTATGTTTACTATTTGTATCTCAGTATATGTATTTTTACTCTTTGTATTTCAGTGTTCCAGAACCTATGGTAAAAAGAATAGTTTATCAGACGTTACTTGCTGTGAACTTCTGTCACCAACATCATGTAAGTGATATAATTAGCCATGTATGAAAACAAACCTTTTGTAGTTGTACGTTTAACCGTTTCCAATTTGCAAACACATTGGAAGCAGATGACTTGAAAACTTTAAGGCAAAATGAGAAACTTTATAGGGATTCCATAGTTTTGTATATATATATGTTATCAAAGTCGTCAGTTGCAGAATAGATGAATGTGGGAAATGGTTATTAACCAGTTCTCAAATACGAAGGATATATAACCCTTTCCCTCATATAGACACTTTCTGACGCCTCTGCAGCAGACAGCTTTTTGAAAACATAGTAACAAAAGAAGAAATTGCACAAAACATGCAATTTCTCCTTTTGTCACAATGTTTTCCACTTTTTGTCATAGGTTATCCATTCAATTATAGAGATTTTCCATTATTTGACAAAATATGTTCAAAGTCGTCTGCTGCAGAATTGTCATATGAGGTAAAGGGTTAATGCCTTTGCAGCCATAAACTTTTTGGGGAAAGAAAGGTCCTTTTTCTGTAATGATTTCTAAAATAATCTGCTACAGCATGACAACATATTTTTTGATTGAGAGAAAAGGTTAATGTAAAAAGGTAAAAACATTGTGACAAAAGGAGAAATTACCTTTTGTCACAATGTTTTCAAAGGCATCTTCTACAGAGGTGGCAGAAAGCGTCTGTATGTGGGAAAGGGTTATAGTTGGTAGAGATTACAAAACAAGGTCAAACTATAGATTTATTAGATAAGGCATGGTAATGATAAGTGTGTCATAGATTGATATCTTTATAATTTCACTATTTAAATCTTTGATATTGGTTTGATATGGAATTTAAAAGAAAACCTCAGACCTCAAACTTTCTTTAACATTAACTGGATACAGAGGACTTAAATATTTACAACTTGCAGATGTATTTGGACGCTGCAGTAGATGGCTTTTGTAAACATTGTGACAAAAGAAAAAATTGCCCATTGTGAGCAATTTCGGCTATTGCCAAAAAATTTTCAGGTCTATCCAATAATAATACTTTTATTTTTATAGATTGTCCACAATTTAACATATATACAGGACGTTCTGTAGATTTCTTTGCAACACCATCGCAAGACTCTTTTGAATTCATTGTGGAAAAATGAGAAATTTTTCAAAGTGAGCAACTTTTGCTTTTCCCACAATGTTTTCAACTCTACTAAAAAAACAAAACATGCAATTATTTAGATGGAATTTTTTCATCAGATGTTTTCAGTGCAGATACAGTTTACCCACAAACATATGAGCCATCCTGTGAGAAAACCAACCTTATGGCCCCTGCGAAATGTATCGACCCAGATCAGCCTGTGCAATCCGCGCAGACTGATCCGGGCCGACACATTCCGTCTCAGGGGGATAGAGGTATAGAGAAATTATTTCTTATACAGAAAATCCATAGGAGTCGAAAAGTGTAATCCATAGGAGTCGAAAAGTGTCTATCAGGGTAAGCCTGCGCCGCATGCTTAGGCTGATCTGGGTCGTAACTTTACGCATAGTCCACAATGTTGGTTTTCTCGCGGGACAGCTCATATTATACATTTTGACGCATCTTTACCTGCAACTTTTGAAAATAATGTTGTCATTCATATAAGTTGAACATTTTTAACCCACTCCCACATACTGTCAGCTTGAAAATATTTGGGTAAAATACTGACATACTCAAAATTCTGTCTGGAATTCCATCCAATTAAGAAGTTTAACCCTTTCCCTCATATAGACGCTTTCTGACGCCTCTGCAGCAGACGGCTTTTTGTAAACATAGTGACAAAAGAAGAAATTGCACAAAACGTGCATTTTCTCCTCTTGCCACAATGTTTTCCACTTTTAGTCATAGGTTATCCATTCAATTATAGAGATTTTCCATATTTTGACAAAGTATGTTCAAAGTCGTCTGCTGCAGAATTGTCGTATGGGGGAAAGGGTTAAACCTCTTCCCACATATAACAAATCTGCATAATAATTAAATAGAGCTCAAAACATTTTTGGCATAAAGAGAAATTGTTCATGCCAAGAGCCTTTTGTCAATTTTTGTTCAAAGGTCATCCACTGCAGATGCTTCAAGGTGAGTCTGTATGAGGGAAAAGGGTTAATAGAGTTAATTGCCTATCATCAGTAAATTGTCCTTTTACCACAATGTTTTTAAAAATCGTCTGCTATGGATGCATCAAATTGCGTCTGCTAGTGGGAAATGGTTGAAACATTCAAGGGTAAAAGTTGAAGCATATGGAAAAATATGGAAAGTATAATTTTGATACAGAGTAAAAAACATTGTGGGCAAAGGAGAAATTGCTCTACTTATCAAATGTTCAAAAAATAGTCTGTTTCATGGAAAGGATTAATCAGGATAAACAGCCTTAAAGCCTTTCCCTCATATGGGCGATTTCTGATGCCTCACAGCTTTAGACAACTTTTTGAAAACATGGTGACAAAAGAAGAAACGAGCATTTTTTCCTATAGTCACCATGTTGTGAACTCTATTCAGTTATTGTACTTTCATCTAAAGAGGATCGAGTTCCATGTTTTCAAAGTCGTCTTGCAGATTTGTTGTATGTGGGTAAGTGTTAAAGCCTTGAATCCAAAGATTAAATAACAATTTAATGAAAAGAAGAAAGATTACAGATTCTGTACTTTTAATTCTTCCACTCATGCACAAATTTAATCTTTAACCCTTTCCCTCATACGATTTCTCCTTTTGTCACTATGTTTTCAAAAAGCCGTCTGCTGCAGAGGCGTCAGAAAGCGTCTATATGAGGGAAAGGGTTAAAGATTCTTTCTCAACTAATTTCAAAGTTATGTTTATTTATCCTTTCCCATGTGTAGTTGCATTCTGATGCATCTGCTGCATGAGTAATGTCAGCCATTTCTCCTCTCGCAAGAATGTTTTCAACCATTAATTGTTATATTCTTATTTATAAATAGCGATTTTCTGTATTCTGGTCTAAACTGACCTCAAGTTATCTGCTTCAGATTTAATGTATTCATGATGGAAAGGGTTAAAGAACGTAGAAAATAGAAAACGAAAACAGTGTTTAGGCTACACAATGCCCTTGCGGGATTGTCACATTTTTCCTACATTTGGTGCAGAAGTCTGTTGTGAAAGGGCCATTTTGAGGCAGTCAAAAATAAAAAATATTATACTTACAAAGAATTTTGAAAATAGATTTTGGATTGACCATTCTTAAGAAAATCTGACATTCGGGATTTTCACAATGCCTAAATATAGCTCTCGATAGAAGACTGGTTTTCAGTTGTTTTTTATCACAGTGTTATAAACACTTTAATTGGTGCTGCAATAAATGGAAGTGTCTTGATAAGATTTGTTTTCACATGCTTTGGATCATTACATATAAACCCTTTCCCACATACAACTGGGAAAAGATACAAGTCAGAAAAGTTCAATAGAAGTGTCTTGATGTCTTTTTTTATTTATTGAAAATCAATTATGAACTTGTATAACTGCATTCAATAGACGTTTTTGTATTGAACAGACGGATTGCATATCTCAGGTTTAATGCAGCTAGTTTAATCTCTTTCCCTATAGAGCAGACTTTATTTATACACATTAAAGCAGGTGACATTTGAAAATCACTGTGAGAAAGGGAGGAATTGGTCATTTGAGTATTCATCAATGTAGTATCATACTTAAGTAATACCAAAAAAAATTGATTTTCCTTTTTTCAAGATATTCCAGTCTTGAAGTTTTCAGTTTTGAAGGGGCATATGTAAGGTTAGACCTTTTCCCACATGCAGATGCCAATTGAGGCATCTGCTGCAGATGACTTTTGAAAACATTTTTGGAAAAGGAGAAATTGCTGTTTTCAACTGTATTTGATAATCATGATTTCATTTAAAAAGGTTTCGCTGATTATTGTGTAGATGTTTCTGGTTGTGTATAATATATACTTCACAAAAGCCTACTAAGTTTGCCGTAAACTACAGACGGACTGAATTTTTTTTGTCTTATTATCTGTAATGAAATTTTAGCATAAGACAGAAAATTACTAACTGCTTCTGTCCATAAGAAATGTTACAAGTTGGTTTTAATTAAGTATGTGTCATTCATTCCATCAGCTGCAGATTGTTTGTATTATGAGAAAGGGGTTAAGCTTTAAGCTTTCTTCCAATAAAGCAACTATTTAACAATTATTAGACGCCGGGCAGAAGCCTGCGACTTATATTTTTAATAGGTTTTCGGAAATGACATGGCAGGACGAGTATTAATTAGATTTCTTTTTTTAAATGCCTTGAACATATTACAATTGTGTTTGTTTAAAAACACTTAGTTATGACACATCTAAAATGAAATAGATAATCCAATGTTTTTAAAAGTATTTGCAGTTTCTTTATTTTGACTCACATTTATTTATTTTTATCTTATTTACGAAGACAAAAGAGTCCCTGTTAGACTTGCTGCAGATACTGTCATGTGTCAATATAGAGATAAAAATCACGTGACCTAGTTTCATACTGCCAAAATGTAAAAGGTAGTGACCGGAAGTAAAATGTGAACTTAGAAAAGCGCTTTCATGACATTGATGAGTTATGAAGACAAAAAATGTCGCTTGAAATATTGATTTCTTATACGTCACGAAACGACTGCAATGGCCGAATGTAGGAGAAAGAAGGATATGCTCTGAATTTTTTTATCTCGTGACTAGTGCATGCTTTTTTTACTCTTGAATGCAGTGGAATAAAACATGCACTAAAGCTTTGCCTGATTTTTTAATCACTTTCTTGGATGTCACAACGACTCGATCTTGACACGAAGTCAACATTTCGAAAGAATGCTCAAACACCTAATATTACAGATAGTTAGCTAATATTACACACTTAAATGATTATATATATGTGATATTAAATGTTTATTTGACTTGAAGCAAATTAAGAAAAGAACAAACTCTGATAAACAATGATTTTAGAAATAAAGAAAATCTGGTCTTTCAGACCCAATTAATTTCATACTTGCCACCTGTTAAATAGTAATAGGATTCGCAACTGGCATTTCTCTTGCGCCATACATATATTGTATGCATCAATGATTTAAATAAACAATTTAGCTGATATGGTGTTTCAAGTGTGGTCTACTTTTTAAACATATGAGGATAAATTTTAACATCTGTGAAATACCTATTTTAATTATTATTTAAAAGGAGGAAGTTCATGTCTTCAGCAATTTAACCGTTTTCTCAATGTTTTAAACTTTTAAAGGTTTTCATTGTTGTTTCAGACATGGAAAGGGTTAAATAGCTTTTTATTGCATGGTTTAAATTCCAAACTGTATTTGTAGTGGTTTTATTGACAAATACAAAAAATACAAAATCCTGACAAAAAGAAATATCCTAAAATTTGTATGTGGAATTTCAAAAATCCTGGAATTAGTCCTTAATCAAAACTGAAAGTCAAGAATGCATACATGTGTGTTAAAAAATAAATTAATGCACTCTTTTACGGTGATATTGATGCCTTGCATAAACTTTCTCTTGTATCCTCATTTATGTGGGTGGTAAACGTTGTTTTCTGGAGCAAACCTGAAATGTCGTTATTTTCTACTTGCAGTGTATTCACAGAGATGTTAAACCAGAAAATATCCTCATCACCAGACAGGGCCAAGTCAAACTGTGTGATTTCGGATTTGCCAGAATATTAAGTAAGTGAAATGGCACAATATTTTAAAGTCCCAGTTTAAAGCAGCAGACGACTTTTGAAAAAATTGTCTCAAATCATTTTAAAATCATTTTAATAATCAAACCCTTATTTATGGAGATTTTTCATGTTTTTGCCAAACATTTTCGAAGTCGTCGATTCATTGTATGTGGAAAAGGGTTAAAACATATGTTCGGTACTCAAAAGAATCGTCTCAGTGAGACAACTTTATCTTAAGAACCAACACTGTAGGTATTGATTGGTAAATTAGTATAGGAGAACAGGATTGCAATTGCATTATGGGACTTGAACCCTTTCCAAATTGCAGAAGCATTTTGATGCATCTTCAGCAGACAGCCTTCGAAAACATTTTGGCAAAATGAGAAAATACACTTTTACATAAATTTACATTTTACTTTCGCCAAAATCTTTTTGACTTAATACTATAATTCTACTTTCATTAATAGAGAATAAGTGGAGAATTTTTCAAAGTTGTCTGCTGCAGAGTTGTTATATGTGAGGAGTGGTTAAAAATAATGTAGGATAAGGAGAGTGCATGATCTGCTATTTTCACATTCGTTGTCTACTGTTTGAAAACTATATTCAAACATATATGTTTAGACATTGTAATCAGTTCTTCCGAGTTTTGAATCTTGAATCAATATAATAACATCAGGTATCGAGGAGCATTATTATGTCTCCCCCATTACATGGGGGTGACATATTGTTTTTGCCCGTTCCGTCCGTCCTTCCGTCTGTCACACTTGTTTCCGCTCAATAACTGAAGAACGCTTGGGCGTAGGAACTTCATACTTGGTATGCAGGTTGGTCATGACCAGTAGCTGACCCCTATTGATTTTGATAACAGAAGGTCAAAGGTCAAGGTCATGGTGACCTTGTGAGGTAAAAAATGGTTTCCGCTCAATAACTGAAGAACACTTTGGCTGAGGAACTCCATACTTGGTATGCAGGTTGGCCATGCCTAGTAGAAGACCCCTATTGATTTTGAGGTTAGTACGTCTAAAGTCAAGGTCACAGTGACCATGAGCTTGAAAGGTCACAGTGACAATGAGCTGATAAATAGTTTTTGCTTGGGCCCAGGAACTTCATACTTGATGTGCAAGTTGGTCACCACCAGAAAATGACCCCTATCAATTTTAAGGTCACTAGGTCAAAGGTCAAGGTCATAGTGGTCAAGGTCACATCCGTCACACTTGTTTCCGCTCAATAATTGAAGAACGCTTGGGCATAGGATCTTCATACTTGGTATGCAGGTTGGTCATGACCAGTAGATGACTTCTACTGATTTTGATATCAGAAGGTCAAAGGTCAAGGTCATGGTGACCTTGTGAGGTAAAAAATGGTTTCCGCTCAATAACTGAAGAACGCTTGGCCCGAGTAACTCCATACTTGGTATGCAGGTTGGCCATGCCCAGTAGAAGACCCTATTAATTTTGAAACATTGTTTTTGCTTAATAACTGTAGAATGCTTTGGCCATGGAAGTTAATACTTGGTGTGCAGGTTGGTCACCACCAGTAGATGACCCCTATTACCACCAGTAGATGACCCCTATTGATTTTGAGGTCACTAGCTTAAAGGTCAAGGTCATGGTAACCTTCAGCTGAAAAATGGTTTCCTCTCAATAACTAAAGAATGCTTATGTTGAGGAACTTCATACCTGGTGTGCAGGTTGGTCCTAACCAGTAAATGACCTTTATTGAATTTGTTTGATTTTGAGGTCACAAGGTCAAATGTCGAAGGTCACGGTAACCTTCAGCTGAAAAATGTGTTTTACTCAATAACTCAAGAACGCTTATACCCAGGAACTTCATACTTGGTGTGCAGCTTGGTCCTAACCTGTAGATGACCCCTATTGATTTTGATGTCAGTAGGTCAAAGGTCAAGGTCGCGGTGACATTTGGCTAAAAATGGTTTCCGCTCAATAACTGAAGATTGCTTGGGCCCAGGAACTTCATACTTGGTGTGCAGGTTGGTCACCAGCAGCAAATGACCCCTATTGATTTTGAGGTCACTAGGTCAAAGACCAAGGTCATGGTAACCCTCAGCTGAAAAATGGTTTCCGCTCAATAACTGAGGATTGTCACTGTTGCTTCATCTCCAGTCCAAAACTAAAAAATTCATCTCCATCATTTCTTTTCCTCCCCTATGACCACACAAATGGGGAGACAAGCGCTTTTTCAAAAAAGCAATCTCTAGTTGGTAACCTTTCCCCCCAAACAACAAATCTAAGATGTAGGCTAAAATATCAAAACTCTACAAATGAAAGTATCATCATTGAATGGAGTTGAAAATATTGTGACAAAAGGAGAAATTGTTAATTATGAGTTATTTTTGATTTTGTCACATTGTTTTCAAAAGTTGTTTGCTGCATGCAGAAGCGTCAAAATGTGTCTGTATGTGGGAAAGTGTTAGAATTGTTCTCTGAATTGAAAAAATATTTTGATAATTATTTTGAGTTGTTAGTCAAAATAAACCATGTTGTTGGGTAGAATCAGACTTAGTTACTACCGTAGGAGTGCCCATGAATTCAGATCTTTTTCAAAGGATTAGTAGTTTTATTTTTATACAATTAACCCTGCCCACCCTGTAGTCACAAATTCTGACACATCTGCAGCAGACGACTTTTTGAAATCATTGCGTCAAAAGGAGAAATACTCATTATGAGCAATTTCTCCTTATGTCACATTGTTTTAAATTCAGTTATTTATTTATATAGAGATTTTCCATATTTTCCTGAAGATGATTTCATGTCGTCCATATTTCCCGAAGATGTATGTTGCAGACAATTGTATGCGTCTAAATGTTGTCAAAAAAAGGACAAGACAAGATAAAGGAGACATTTATTTGTACCAATTACATAATTATAGTTGAATTAAATATCAAGAAAGATATTGTGGACAAGTGACATGATACTATTCCTAGTTTCAAACTTTGAGTGATTTAACCGTTTCCAAGTGGTAAAGGGTTAAAAGGGGAAATGCTCCTTTTAATAAGCAATTTCCCCATTTTCCACAATGGTTTCCACAGCTTCGTCTGCTGCATTGACATCAAAAATTGTCAGGTAAATGGTTAACCCTTTCCCTCATACGACAATTCTGCAGCAGACGACTTATGAACATATTTTGTCAAAAAATAGAAAATCTCTATAATTGAATGGATAACCTATGACTAAAAGTGGAAAACATTGTTACTATGAGGCAAAAGGAGAAATTGCTTGTTTTGAGCAATTTCTTATTTTGTCACTATGTTTTCAAAAATCTGTCAACTGCAGAGGCGACAGAAAGCGTCTATATGAGGGAAAGGGTTAAATTATATTGTCATAGTAAATAAATACAAGTGACATATAAGACCAAGATGATTACCAAACATTGCATACTCATTGAGTATATTGGATTTGAACTCTTCATACTAAAACCTGCAAAAGACAACTTTGTCAAACATTTGAGGACAACTTCTTTAGTTGAAAATTAAATTTCATAACAGACTTGAAAAACATTGTGGCAATAGGAGAAATAGCTGATGATGTTTCGTTGAAGTTGTCATTACATAAACATGTATGTTCAAATTGTGTCTGGGTATGTGAATTTGAATAGGAAGGTAGGTGTTAGGGTAAATAGGAAAATGTTGGCTGACTGCCAACTATTTACCAATATGGTCTTTGTTCTTCTTATGCATTGTTGAACAAGCTCGAGTCAGGATAACAACGGTGGTTTTGTCATATGTTTTCTTGCAACAAGTAAAAATGGGCCAATGCAGACATTCTAAATTTATTGTGTTCTGACAATCTTGTGAATTCAGAGCTTTAGATAGGGGGCCTTTTTCATGTTTTAAAATCCTCATTTGACACATAAACCCTTTGTTGTTGGTACTCAAAAGAATGGTCTTACATTCAAAAATCCACAGCAGACGACTTCGTAAATGTCAATGCAAAACTGGAAAATCTATAAATATATATTGATAATTATTGAATTAAATTGAGAAAGTTGTGACAAAATTCATCTGCTGCAGATGTGTCAAAATGCCTCTGCAAGTGTGCAAGGGTTAATTGTTGAAGAGACAAGTTGTGTTTTAGTGTTTGGCCTGAAAATGTTTATGCTATGTTCAGTCATCGTAAATCTCATTGCAAGATAAAAACATACAAAAATAAATTAGGAATCTGCTCAAAATGTATACAAATGATTAAAAACAGAAACAAATATAGATTTCAGCATTTGCTTCTTTTCCAACATTTAAATAAGTGGTCTGCTGCTGTCGTTAGTCTTTCCATTGGAAATAGAACAGACTTTGAATGACCCAGTTCTGCTATTTAACCCTTTCCCTCATACGACAATTCTGCAGCAGACGACTTCGAACATATTTTGTCAAAACATAGATCTCCATAATTGAATAGATAACCTATGACAAAAAGTGGAAAACATTGTGGCAAAAGGAGAAATTGCACGTTTTGTGCAATTTCTTCTTTTGTCACTATGTTTTCAAAAAGCCATCTGCAGCAGAGGCATCAGAAAGCGTCTATATGAGGGAAAGGGTTAAGCGGTTTATTGACAGGTTTTCACACAGGTGTTTTAGAAGACATGTCATCAAAATACAATATTGTATTGTATATTCATAGGCGTAGTGATTATGAATTCTGTCTTGTTAATTATTTATATACACCTAGTGTGGCAGATCGAGAGTTTACATCTGTTGTCTAGGTGCTAAAATCATGTTCTAATGAAAATTTGATTAATTACTGGAAATCAATTAGTGCTAACTTTTTTACCTGGGAGAGGTGCTCGGCCATATGAACATTAGTCTGAATGCTGAACTTTGAAAAATGGACTTGTCTGGCTTTGCATTTGGAAGAGTTCATAGCCAATTTTAGGAATATCAAGATTGATTGATTGGGGTTTAACACCGTTTTTAACAATTTCTCAGTTATATCACGGCGGCCAGTTCACCTACTCATGCATTTCCTGGTTTTCTCACACCAGTACTCCACACAACAATCTTCCAAAGCAACTGGCTGCTTTTCCACATAGACTTAGCCCATTGGTGGAAGAGGAATGACGCATGTCGCATTGACTTTTGTCAATTCTCGGAAAGAAAGTTGGCCGAGCCGGGATTCGAACTCACAACCCCTGGATTGACAGCCCGCGTCGCTACCGACTGAGCTACCGGGGCTCGGCGGGAGTTAAAAGAACCAACTCACTGAGACTATTTTTTTGAGCACTCATAACATTGGGTTTAAAGATCTTGTAAGGATTTTAGATGATGAAATAGGCACTTTATCTAAAGCTCTGCATGTACATAGTTTAACCCTTTCCCCCATACGACAATTCTGCAGCAGACGACTTTAAACATATTTTGTCAAAAAATAGAAGTGGATAACCTATGACGAAAAGTGGAAAACATTGTGGCAAAAGGAGAAATTGCACGTTTTGTGCAATTTTTTCTTTTGTCACTATGTTTTCAAATAGCCGTCTGCTGCAGAGGCGTCAGAAAGCGTCTATATGAGGGAAAGGGTTAAAATGCTATTTGCTTTAACCCTTTTCCTCACCTAGATGCATTCTGATGCCTCTGCAGCAGACGTTTTTTTGAAAGCACGGTGACAAAAGAAGAAATTGCTTAAAACGAGCAATTTCTGCTTTTGTCACCATGTTTTCAACTCAATTCAATTATTGTACTTTCATTTAAAGGGAGTGTCATGTTTTTAAAGTCGTCTGCTGCAGAGTTGGCGTATGAGGATAGGGTTAACTAAAAAAAGTGTGGGTGTAAGAACATTGCATTTAACCTTTCCCACATAGAAAAAAATCTAGCAGAAGACTTTGAAAACATCTAGACAAAGATATTGTAAATCTCTTTAAATGATAAAGTTCGAAACTTTGTGAAAAATGGAATAATTGCTCATCATGAGCAGTTCTCCTTTTGCCACAATGTTTTCAAAAGTCATCCGCATCAGAATGCGTCTGCAAGTGGAAAAGAATTAAAATCCTGCTTGATTCCCTTCCCAACGCTGTATTGTTGGTTTCTGCCAGGACTAATAAGAGCAGTTTTGAGTTTTGATAGATTTTACCAGACCAGTATTCTTCATAGTTCCTCATTTTTTTTAACCCTTTCCCACCTGCACAAATCTGCAGCAGACAACTTAAAAGTATCTAGGCAAATTTAATAACTGAAAAGAGTTGAAAACATTGTAGCAAAAGGAGAAATTGCTCGTTTTGAGCAATTTCTACTTTTGTCACGATGTTTTCAAAAGTAGTCTGCTGCAGAGGCGTCAGAAAGCTTCTATATGTGGGAAATGGTTAGGACAGCAGCAGATGAGAACACCAGACGGCCTTTGAATAATCCAAAATTGGTCAAATTACCCCCGTCAGCTCTAGATTGAACAGATTTGTGGTTCGTATGTGGGAAAGACAACATGCTTTTTATTGCGTCTATATAAAGTAAAACCTTGAAGACAAAAAAGATAAATAATTTCATGACAATTTCATCAAAGACCTTTACAAAAAGCATTGCACCTTATGCTATATATATTTTTTTCCCCTCTATTTTCAGCAGGTCCAGGGGATGAATACACAGATTATGTTGCTACGCGCTGGTACCGTGCACCGGAACTACTTGTAGGTGATACGCAATATGGACCACCGGTAGATATATGGGCCATAGGATGTGTTTTCGCAGAATTGTTAACGGGGCAGGCTCTCTGGCCCGGCAAATCAGACGTTGATCAACTGTACTTGATTAAAAAGACACTAGGTATGCATCACTCAGAAGATATAGTTCTGAATATTGTTCTTAATGTTGGAGTAAAAGAAGTGAGTGATTGGTATAAGAACTTCTTTTTTTAATTTGAGTTTTTGGATTTAATTTCATGGATGTGACAGGTAAGTAGAGAAATATATATGTGGCCAGGTAAGTGGAAAATATTAATTAGATGTCATGGTAAGTAATTCTGTTTCCCCGCTGGTTTATATATTAGTCACATCAAGCAAATTGGGTCTTCATGCACATGTGAACAGTGAAGACTTGAATAAGCCAATACGTCTGCAGTCTCACCACAATCTTCATTGTCTGCATATACATTTAAACAGCCTGAGATGTAATGGATTCCAAAATTCTTAATCTGTAGCGCATCTGGTTGTATTTCTTAAATATGTTGTTATGGAGATACATATTTTCCACTGACAAAGTTTATATATACGTATGTCATCTCTTTTTCTGTCTTAACCCTTTCCCTCATATAAACGCTTTCTGACGCCTCTGCAGCAGCATCTTTTTGAAAACGTTAATTCCCAGTCACGGCAGTCATGGTGGAGTGCCTATTTCCTAGCCTAGTACTGGTTTCTTTACCCAGGGATCATGAATAAGTGAACTGTCACTGAGATATAACTGAAACAATGTTTAAAACGGTGTTAAATGTTGTTTAAAAAAAGAAAGTTACATGAAGCAAGATATATCTATATACCTGTATTTCAAAAGAATGCCAAAAACATAAAGCTCACTTTCTTTCTCATAAATAAAGTGAACAAAACACATAACGTTTACTCTAGAATTTAAAATTATAAAAAGCGTCTTTCAAAAGAATGCTAAATACTCATAAATACAGTGCACAAAACATATTTTGTACACTCTAGAATTAAAAATGACTAAATTAGAGACAAGATTCTTTCTCCTAAATGAGGCGAACACATTATATCAAGACAATATACTAATCAAGTATGACCAAATTAGAGGCAAGGTTTTGGAATCACTTAACTCCACCCACATATTCATGACAATGATGTCATACTACAGCCTATTTTCAGAATACAATAGATTGAGAATATGCCAAATAATTGGATTAATGTGAAAAACAAACCCTTTCACTGTCAACTTGATCCAAAAAATAGAAAACTGTTCACATGATAAAATATTTTCAAACAAATTGTGATGAACTTTAGACAACCTAAAAAAACATTTTGGGAAAAGTTGAATTTATATATAAAAAAAGCAATTTCTCCTTTCAAACTTGTTCATTACTGTAACAGATTTCCAGAAGCTCTTACCTTTTACTTAGATGTATTTGAAGACAAAGTTCTCTAAAATAAGCAAAAGGTTAACTTTTGTGTGAAATATATTCTACTACTGAGTAAAGGAATCTGCCATGGCCAAGTGGACAGTGTCTGAGATTGCGAACTAAACGCCCCAGCGTCCATGCTGCGGTCGAGATTTGATGATGTTTGGCAAGTGACACTTCCAAGCCTGTAACTGCTTTGTTTACCCAGGGAGCATGAATAAGCGAACAATTGCCATGATTTAACTGAAATAATGTAGAAAACGGTGTAAAACACCAATTAAAACAAACAAACTATTCTGTACAAAAATATAATTAATTATGCTATAATGTACAAAACTAGTCATGGGATTTTAGTCAAACCAGTAGATATAGAGAATTTATTCAAGAAAATGGGCAGATATTTCCGACAATCCACAATTCATAAAACACAGTTGTTTTTTCCTTTTCCCACATACAACAGACCTGTAGCAGACATGTTATGAAACAACTAGGCACAAACAGGCAAAAAGTAGACTTACTTTAAAAGCAATTTCTCCTTTTGTCACAATGATTTGTAGTAGAACATCATCTTGACCGGAAATGTGTCAGTTTCGTGGTTGTTGTAGTAGAATATCATCTTGACCGGGAATGTGTCAGTGTCAAGGATGTTATAGTAGAATATCGTCTTGAGTAGATGTGTCAGTGTCATGGTTGTTGTAGTAGAACATCATCTTGACCAGGAATGTGTCAATGTCATGGTTGTTGTAGTAGAACACCATCTTGACCGGGAATGTGTCGGTGTCATGGTTGTTGTAGTAGAACATCATCCTGACCGGGAATGTGTCAGTGTCATGGTTGTTGTATTAGAACATCATCTTGACCGGGAATTGGTCAGTGTCATGGTTGTTGTAGTAGAACATCATCTTGACCGGGAATGAGTCAGTGTCAATGGTGTTGTAGTAGAACATCATCTCGAGTAGATGTGTCATTGTCATGGTTGTTGTAGTAGAACATCATATTGACAGGAATGTGTCAGTGTCATGGTTGTTGTAGTAGGCATCACCTTGACCAGGAATGTGTCAGTGTCATGGTTGTTGTAGTAGAACATCATATTGACCGGGAATGTGTCAGTGTTATGGTTGTTGTAGAAGAACATCATATTGACCGGGAATGTGTTGGTGTCATGGTTGTTGTAGTAGAACATCATCTTGACTAGGAATGTGTCAGTGTCATGGTTGTTGTAGTTGAACATCATCTTGACCGGGAATGTGTCGGTGTCATGGTTGTTGTAGTAGAACATCACCTTGACCAGAAATTATAAAATCAATCAATGATAATGTCATTTGGAACTGGATTTCTTTTATGTCAAAGATATTTTTAAAAGGGATATAAATTACTGGTAGCTTTTTTCTGCATACTTGAAACCCATGAAACAAAGTATATTTTATATTTTGAGCCTGACATTTTGAAAACTAAGCAGCCCTATCCTTACATTGATTATGTTAACCGTCAATGTGAAGTTGACTTAACCTTCTCCAACATACAGGCGCTTTCTGGGGTCTCTACTGCAGAAGACTTTTACCAAAATGCTCTCATCTCTATTCAATAATAGCGTCCGCCTCAGGGTCAAGGAGGTCTTGGGTTCGATCACCAGCCATGTCATACCAAAGACTTTTAACATGGTAGTAATGGCTTTCCTTCCTTGCCCTGAGGATAGTGGGGTTAGCATTACGACTAACTCCATGGTGTCAGGACAATTTTACAACCAGTAGTACTGGTTAATTACCCAGGAAAGGCCATGATATAACTGAAAAAGTGATACATTGATCAGGTTTAAGACTGATTGGTAGTTGCTGCGTTGACAATATCTTTGTTACTACAGCCAAAATGATGGTGGAACTTGACAATGATCAACAATTATAAAAGGGCCATATTATGTAGGTAAAGGACCATGCGTCATGTGTCAAGAGAACATGGCAATGAAAGTACATTAGTCACTAGATTTCTAATGAAGTTTGACAAGTTTGTCACAGATTATCTTGTCCCATGGTATGCAAGTAGTCCAGAACCTGGTTATTTTAGTTTGAAGTGTATAAGCTAACCCTTTTCCAGAGATAGATAGCCTTTGATATCCATAGTACAGAGCTTTTTAAAATCATTTTCAGTAATTTTTCCCATTTCCTTAACTCTTTCACAAATATAGATGCTTTTTGATGCCTCAGTGGCAGACTACTTCAGAAAACATAGTGGAAAAAGGAGAAATTACTCATAATGGGCAATTAATGTTTAATCATTAAATAGAAATGAAAACATTGTGGCAAATGAAGAAAATTTCTCAATTTGTCACAAAATTTACATGAGTTGTCTGCTCTAGATGCCTCAAAAGGATTCTATATCTGGGAAAAGGGTTAACCCTTTCTCTCATACGACAATTCTGCAGCAAACGACTTTGAACGATGTTTGTCAAAACATAGAAAATCTCCATAATTGAATGGATAACCTATGACAAAAAGTGGAAAACATGGTGGCAAAAGGAGAAATTGCACGTTTTGTGCAATTTCTTCTTTTGTCACTATGTTTTCAAAAAGCCGTCTGCTGCAGAGGCATCAGAAAGTGTCTATATGAGGGAAAGGGTTAAAATGGTTCTAATCGCCCAAGACAAATTTGATCAATCAAAAATTGATAAAAATATTTTTAGAGCCATCTGTTCAAACATCATTTCCAGGAGCCGTTTCAACCCTTTCAGACTATATTTGAATGTGTCTGATACAGACAAGCTTTCAAAGATTGTTTCAACCCTTTCCCTCATATTGATCCATTTTCAGGCCTTTATAGCAGACAACTCATGAAAATGTTGTGACAAATTGAGAAATTGCTCAAATTGAGAAATTTCTTTATTTGCCGGTACTGCAGCAGATGACTTTAAAACATCTTAGGGCTTAAAAATAGAACGTTTCTATAAATCTATAAGTAATTATTTTATAGAGTAATTACTCATATTGAAATGTTTCCTCTTTTGTCTCAATTTTTTCAAAAGTTGTCTGCAGATGCTGCCTCATAATTTGTTGGTTTTTGAGAACTTTAAATGTGTCTAGAATAGTTGAAAGCGACTTAAAACACCAAACAATCAAATGGTCTAAATGTTGCAGTGACATTATTACCTTCCAATACTAAAATAAATGTAGCATGTTGAATTAAAGACTGGAAAAATGATTAAACTAAAACCTCACAGGTTAATGCGATTTTCATGTTATACCATGAAATATTTAAATTTTGACACCTTGAAGTAGATTTAGACATTTTACGACATTTTATGATATCAGTAACATATGCCTCTTACCAGAACAAGTACTCTGAGATGTCAATTAATCCTTTCCTCCTTGCAGGCGCATTTCGACGCATCTGCAACAGACAGCTTTTAAAAACGTCGTCCGTCCGATCACATTTTCCTACAGACAACTTCTCCTCCTAAACCAATTAACCAAGTTCAAAATAATTTTACAGCTTGTTCAAAGAATTCTATTCCATGCAGAACTTTGGTTGCCACAGCAACAAAAAAGGGGAAATTAACCAAAACTTAAAAAATCTTCTTGTCTAAAAGTAGAAGGCCCATGCCTTTGATATTTGGTATGTAGCATCATCTAGTGAACCTTTACCATGATTGGTCAAATTATAGCCCTGGAGTCAAAAATGTTCACTTGTTCTTCATAGACTCATATACTATGAGTATGATATAGGGAAAAAACTTTAAAAATCTTCTTGTCTAAGAGTAGAGGGCCCAGGCCTTTGATATTTGGTATGTAGCATCATCTAGTGGACCTCTACCAAGATTGTTCAAATTATAGCCCAGTGGTCAAAATGACCCCTCCCCTGGGGTCTATTGTTTTACATAGACTCATATAGAGAAAAAACTTCTTGCCTAAAAGTAGAGGCCACAGGCCTTTGATATTTGGTATGTAGCATCATCTAGTAGACCTACCAAGATTGTTCAAATTATAGCCCTGGGGTCAAAATTGACCACTTGCTTGACATAGGTAGGGGAAGAACTTTAAAAATCTTCTTGTCTCAAAGTAGAAGGCCCAGGCCTTTGATATTTGGTATGTAGCATCATCTAGTGGACCTCTACCTATATTGTTCAAATTATAGCCCTGGGGTCAAAATTGACCCCTACCCAGGGGTCACTTGTTTTACACAGACTCATGTAGGGAAAGAATTTAGAAAGTCTTCTTGTCAAAAAGATATTGGTATGTAGCATCATCTAGTGGACCTCTACCAAGCTTGTTCAAATTATAGCCCTGGGGGTCACATGGTTTATAAGACTCAAAGTAGAAGGCCCAGGCCTTTGATATTTGGTATGTAGCATCATTGTGGACCTCTACCAAGATTGTTCAAATTATAGCCCTGGGGTCAAAAATGACCCCTCCCCCGGGGGTCACTTGTTCTCTATAGACTCATAGAGATTTTTTTTTAAAAATCTTCATGTCTAAAAGAAGTTGACCCAACCTTTGATATTTGGTAAACATGTAGCATCATCTAGTGGACCTCTACCAAGATTGTTCAAATTATAGCCATGGGGTCAAAAATGACCCCATCCCGGGGGTCCCTTGTTTTACACGGACTCATTTAGGTGAAAAACTTTAAAAATCTTCTTGTCTAAAAGTAGAGGGCCCTGGCCTTTGATATTTGGTATGTAGCATCATCTAGTGGACCTCTACCAAGATTGTTCAAATTATAGCCATGGGGTAAAAAATGACCCCTCCCCGGGTTCACTAAATGTTCTACATAGATAGGGATTTTTTTTTTAAAATCTTCTTGTCTAAAAGATATTTGGTATGTAGCATCATCTAGTTTACCTCTACCAAGATTGTTCAAATTATAGCACTGGGGTCAAAAATGAACCCTCCCCGGGGGTCACTTGTTTTTCATAGACTCATATAGGGGAAAGAACACTGAAAACTTTTTAAGTTTGATTAATCAGGTGAGCGATATAGGGCCATCATGGTCCTCTTGTCTAAATTTTATTTTTATTGATGGAGATGTTCCTTGTTGCTACGTAGATGTTTTGAAGTTGTCTGCTGCAGATTTTTTTTTGTGGGAAAGTGTTTAAACAAGATTTAGTTTCAATTGTTTTTCAGGAATTGCACAATTTGTGTCTCACCATTATTAAAAAAAAGTAGAATCACACAGATATTTTTTCAAAGCAGATGATAATAAAATTGCCATATGAAGTAAAAACTTTGTCTTAATAATTTGAATTTAAAGAAATTTTGATAGTTTAGCCTCTCTTGCCCTGATATGATTTTTAAATAACGTTTGTTTTAAAACATCTTAGGGGAAAAGAATGTTCTATCTGGAAAATTTAAATTCAAATTAATAATTTTGTATGTAGAGTTTCAAAGGTTGGAGGAAAAACACGGCGATGATATGTCTCCTTTTTCAACAATTGTTTAAAACATTCTCTGCTGCAGAAATTGGTTATATCTGTTAAAATGTGAAATAAAGGTGTCTTCAAATATTCCTGAGTAAAATATCTTACTTGCGCTAATGTAAATGTAACAATGTATGGATTCATATTTAACTTGATTAATCTAAAGGAAATCATTCATGTATGATCATTTGAATAAGGCTTCTCATATTCATCTACCGGTAATATCAATGTAAATTTTATCGCATATAAATATTTGCATAACCATTTAACGAAAGACAATTTGAATATAATCATGTTGCACGTACACGAATATAAAAAGGCAAGTAAATAATATTACCTTGATGATGAATTCATTAAAACAGATTATTATTAAATGTCAACTTGCTTTGCAGTTAATGTAAAATGAATGAATTCTAGCAGATGTGCGCTTCAACCCTTATTTAACCTTTTCCCATTTGATGCATCTGCAGCAGACGTCTTTTGAAAACATTGTGCCAGATGAGAAATTGTTTAATTCTCTTAATTCAATTATTAGATTTGCAATTGTAGAAATTGTTCATATTTTTACCAACATGTTTTCAAAGTTGTCTGCTGCAAATTTGGTGTATGTGGGAAAGTGGGGTTATTGACTATGTTTTCTACCTATAAGGCAGGTTGACTCTAGCATAACTTTTCTACTACCATTGTCCTTCGTTCCATCTGTATGTCATGCTTTGACTTTGGCTATCCCTTTCCAACATACAACAAATCTGCAGCAGACGACTTGGAACATATCTTGGCTAAAATGCGGAACAGCTGTATAAATCAAATTAAAATGATGGAATAGACTTGAAAACATTATGGGCAAATTCTTTTGTTGGAACAATGTTTCCAAAATTTCATCTGCTGTAGAATGCCAAAATGCGTCTTTAAGGGTTAAAGTTCTTAGCAGGAGATTCAGAACACTCAAACTTCTTCAAAACATACGTTGTCTGTTACTTTGTTTTCAATCTGTTTTTAGCCGAGCCCCGGTAGCGACGCGGGCTTTCAATCCAGGGGTTGTGAGTTCGAATCCCGGCTCTGCCAACTTTCTTTCCGACGATTGACAAAAGTCAATGCGACATGCGTCATTCGTCTTCCACCAATGGGCTAAGTCTATGTGGAAAAGCAGCCAGTTGCTTGGGAAGAATGTTGTGTGGAGTACTGGTGTGATAAAACCAGGAAATGCATGAGTAGGTGAACTGGCCGCCGTGATATAACTGAGAAATTGTTAAAAACGTCGTTAAACCCCAATCAATCAATCAAACTGTTTTTCTCATAATGAAACCAAAAGCTAAACACCTAGTATATAATGCATTCCACCATCTCTAATACAAATAGAAGGATGGCATTTTAATCACATAAATAAATACCCAGCTATGCAATTTGAGCTACTCCCATAATCCCCTTGTCATTAAATTTTAATATTTCTTAAGGATGCTATTTATAAAATACGTTTTTCAATTAAGTGAACTTTGCATTTAAAGAACATTATAGACCATGATTAAAGATGTGATTAAGCACTGTTTGCAACTAACGCCCCATCACACTCAGACAAAAACCATGAAGACTTTGAACGCACCAAGTCAAAGTTCATGTTACATCCCTGCCCGGTTTTCACCACGTCTAATCCTTTCCCACTAATTTCTTATCATGCATTCACCACTTCCAAAGTGTTTTTAGTATGACATAACTGATTGCATAATGTTTTCTATGATGTGTCCTTCCTGTTCTTATGAATACTGCACTATGCACTGCAATTTTTCGTTTGTTTTGCCACATCTGTCATCTATAGTATGTCACTGAAGACTTCTGGTGATTCCAAGAGAGGTCACAGTGGAAATGTAGAGGATGGTCCAGAAGTTCATCACCAGGCTAATTAGCAAGCCATGATGCAACACAGTGACCTTCAGAGCCACAGCTTAGGACCGTGCTGGGTGTTGCCTAGGTCAATAATTGTGGCAAAGATATAAATCTGCCTGTCTTTTCCCCACAATATCTTTCTTTTTGTCCAACCAAACCGTATGATGAGGGCTGTCAAAAGAATCATCTGATAGAGTACTCACAACATAGGGTTGGAGTGTCAAGTAAGGATATTAGAACTTTCAAAACACGCTTTATCTAGAGCTCTGCTTTGTGCATCAAGCAGGGCCGGTTGTTTTTAGCTCACCTGAACACAAAGTGCTCAAGGTGAGTTATTGTGATCACCAAATGTCCGTCGTGCATCAAGCAGGGCCGGTTGTTTTTAGCTCACCTGAACACAAAGTGCTCAAGGTGAGTTATTGTGATCACCAAATGTCCGGCGTATGCCGTGCATCGTCCATGCCTCAACTTTTTCTCCTCTGTAACCAGTGGGTCAATTTGGATGAAACTTCACAGCAAGCATCCTCTCACTGTCTTTACCAAAATTCCTTCAAACCTTTTGAATCTATGCAGAATTCTGGTTTGCATGACATCGAAAAGAAAACACTTAGAAGATTTTCTGCTCCCAAACCAGTTGGCCGATTTAAAAATAATTTTGTAGAAACGACTTGGCTGTTTTGCCTTATACATGTATAATAATTTTGTAGAAATGATCCTTGAGTGAATCAGATTCCTTCAAGCCATGTTGATTGGTCAAACAACATTGCCGCTAGGGGGCAGGGCTGTTTTGCTTTATATGGCTATAATGTGAAAACTTTAAAAATCTTCTTCTCTGAAAGGATCTGGCTGATTTTCAAAAATATTTATTTAAATTTTCATTGGGTTATCCTCTATCAGATTCCTTCAAGCCATGATGATTGGTAAAAAACATGGCTGCTAGGGGGTTGGGCTGTTTTGCCTGATATGGCCATAGGAAAAACTTTTAAAATCTTCTTCTGTGAAAGTACCTGGCCGATTTCCAAATACGTTTGTAGAAATATTCCTTAGGTGATTCTCTATAATATTCCTTGGGTGATTCACTATAATATTTCTCCAAGCCATGTTGATTGGCTAAAAACAAGGCCGTGAGGGAGCTGAGCTGTTTTGCATTATATGGCTATTAGTGTACTTTTAAAAATCTTCTCCTCCAAAAGAGTATTGCCCATTTGCAAATAATTTTGTAGAAATGTTCCTTGGGTGACCCTCTGCGAGATAACTTCAAGCCATGTTGATTGTTCGAAAGGAAAAAGAGTTATTGTGATAGACAAGACAAATTACATTTTGTAACTCAAGTGTGCGATCTAGGGCCTTTTTTTTAAGCAAAAGTTGCAGAAGAAGTTCCTAGTTGTGTGTGTACATATTCATAAACAGACTGAAAGGAGGGTGTGGTACAATATACAGTGTGTGTAATACCACGTTACTTTTGACGTCATATTTGCAGACAGCAATAATTGCTCTTGATAAGAATGTAAAAACAATGGTAACAATGGTAACTTATATTTCTTCACCCTTTTTAATGAAACATGGTGCAGTCTACGCTGCTTACAGTGTCCTATCTCCAGTTTTTTACAGGAGTTTGATTGGTGGTCTAGTATTTTCAAACACTTCGACAAACCTGTTTTCAAAATCCAGTTTTGATAATGCTCCGGCTGTCGGCGATATTAATAAATTTTGAGAAAAGGTCCATCGAAGTGTTTGAAGAAACTAAACCACAAATCAAACTCCGTTGAAAAAACGGAGATAGGGCTCTCTTAGCGGCGTAGACTGCACCATGTTTCATTAAAAATTATGAAGAAATAAAAAAGTTACCTTTGTATTTACATCTAATCGAAGTAAAATATTACAGTCCGCCGTAGCATTTGTGACATCAAAGTCACGTGGTATACACACACTGATATAGGAACATGACATAGGCACAATGTGAACCTGCTGCAATTGTATCATGTACCTACCCTATAAGGACAGAAAAAATGTATTAACAGCTTAGTACCATCTTCTATAATATACTGTCATCAAAGGACTAACATGGAGAAATTGTAGCAAAAACCTAGAGAATGTCATGCAATCTTTCCCATACTAAGTACTATGTAAATGAAGTCTAGTTATTAGTTGTACTGGCCAAAGGCCAGAAGAGCTTATGCCGTGGCGTGGTGTCCGTCGTCCGTGCGTGCATGTGTGCGTCCGTCCGTCCGTCCATAAACAATTGCTTGTGAACGCGATACAGTCTTCTGTTTTAATTGTATCTCAATCAAACTTATACAGTAGTTAGATATCCATGAGAGCCCGGTTCCTTTCGCAAACCAGCCAGATCTGCCCATGCAAGACTGGATTATGGCCCTTAAAATGGTCAACATTGCTATAATAGAGCTTGTGAACACAATAGAGGCTCCATTTACTATCTGATCTTCACCAAACTTACACAGTAGTTAGGTATATCCATGAGAGCTTGGTTCCTTTTGCAAACCAGCCAGATCTGGCCATGCAAGACTGGATTATGGCCCTTGAAATTGTCAGAATTGCTATAATAGAGCTTGTGAACGCGATAAAGTCTTCAGTTTTGATTGTATCTCAATCAAACTTATACAGTAGTTAGATATCCATGAGAGCTCGATTCCTTTCGCAAACCAGCCATATCTGCCCATGCAAGACTGGATTATGGCCCTTGAAATCCCATCCCAGTAGAGCACAGGCCCTCATGGGCCTCTTGTTAGTTGTGTTGTTACAATGTCATCGTCAATGTCCTCATTTGCTTATGACCTCACTTCATATGTTTTAACATGATAAAATTATGACCCCATCCATGGAGACCATACAAAGTTCTTACCCATCTTATTGGCTACCTAAATTAATACATTAACCAAGTTTTTAATGTGTCCAATATCTGAGGACTAGTAGGACTGTGGCTGCGTAATTTGAGAATGGGGTTGGGGCTGGTGTATATGCAGCAATTCAACAATTTGCAAGAATATCGCAAAAGGACATGAAAATCAAATAACTTAACCTTCTAATGAATTTACAGTGAGTTGATTGATTTCTAAACTATTTTATGCATTATTTAGCAGAATGTTTAGGAACTTAATAATCCCTTTCCCACATGTAACAAATCTGCAGCAGACAAATTTGAAAACATTAAATCAAAATCATGGAAAGTCTCTATAATTGATAGAACCATTATTGAATAAAGTTGAAAACATTGTGGGATAAGAAGAAATGACTTTTTATGTTCAATTTCTCCTTTTGCCGACAATGTTTTCAACGGTTGTCTAGTCCAGAGGCATCATAACGTGTCTTGTTTTATTGTCAAGCCATATTTAGCTTGTCTGTACAAAGTATACAATAGTTATTAATCTTTCCCTCATATAGACGCTTTCTGACGCCTCTGCAGTAGATGGCTTTTTGAAAACATAGTTACAAAAGAAGAAATTGCTCAAAACGAGCAATTTCTCCTTTTGCAACAATGTTTTCCACTTTTAGTCATAGGTTATCCATTCAATTATAGAGATTTCCTATTTTTGACAAAATCTATTCAAAGTCGTCTGCTGCAGAATTGTCGTATGAGGGAAAGGGTTAATCAATTTGGCATCAAGGTCTGCATAAAGATCCCTTGTTTAGGTAACATTTGTGTATGGCTTTATAATTTCACCTTGCAGATTCCTTGTACATGTATATTGAACCCTTCCCCACTTACAACAAACCTGCAGCAGACGACTTGTGAAAAATCTCTATAAATGAAAGTATTGTTATTGAATAGAGTTGAAAACATTGAGGCAAAAGGATTTATTTCTTCCTTTGCTACAATGTTTTCAAAAGTAGTCTGCTGCAGATGGGTCTGCAGGAGTGAAAGCATTAAAGTGAGATTAGATATTGACCTGAAGCTTTGAATAGTACTATTTACATGGCTGCTGAGTTAGTTCCACATTGTCTTACAATGTCTTGACAGCTCTGTTCGCAAAATATTTATATATTGAATGTCCAAGTGATCATTAACCCTTTCCCTCATACAACAATTCTACAGCAGACGACTTTGAACATATTTTGTCAAATAATGGAAAATCTCTATAATTGAATGGATAACCTATGACTCAAAGTGGAAAATATTGTGACAAAAGGAGAAATTGCAGGTTTATGTTACTATGTTTTCAAAAAGCCGTCTGCTGCAGAGGCGTCAGAAAGTGTCTATATAAGGGAAAGGGTTAAAAAACTAAACTATTTTTTTCTCTGTTTTTCAGGTGATCTATTACCTCGTCATGTGCAAATCTTTTCTACAAATTCTTTCTTCAAGGGTATGATTATACCGGAACCTGAAAGATTGGTAAGAAAATCTCTCATTACTGGAACTTATTTTCTTTGTTTTATTGAGGTTTTATGTTCCCCTGGTGACAAACTATTACTAAGGTAGGTAATGTGCCTTACCCAAGGTCTCCACATCATGAACACCACAGGCAGGGATTGAATCCAGGTCACAAGGTCTCAACTATGATACAATGCTAATCTCTGCCACAGCTGATTCCCAACTTGAACATTTAACCCTTTCCCTCATACGACAATCCTGCAGCAGATGACTTTGAACATATTTTGTCAAACAATAGAAAATCTCTATAATTGAATGGATAACCTATGACTAAAAGTTGAAAACATTGTGGCAAAAGGAGAATTTGCTCGTTTTGAGCAATTTTTCTTTTGTCACTATGTTTTCAAAAAGCCGTCTGCTGTAGAGGCATCAGAAAGCGTCTATATGAGGGAAAGCCCTTTCCCACATATGTAATCTTTTTTAGGCCTCTGCACCGGATGACATTTGAAAACATTGTGACAAAAGGAGATAACAATAATAATAATAATAATAATAATACTTTATTTTACGAGGGTAAACACAGTTAGTATACACTAATCTTCCCTGAGGCCCTCAGATACATCAAATGGAAAAGTAAGATACAAACATGAATACAACAACTATGCTATTATGAGCATAAAGCAAAATTCATACAATTACGTCATTCATATACAACACTCAAGTAACTTTTTAAAGAACAAAAACAATGTCAATCATTTTTAGTTAAGTTAGCATGATTTAATAGATAATCCTTAATTTTTTCTTTAAATGTATTAAGGCTTGGAGTATTACGTATTGATTGTGGCAAACTATTCCATAAAATCGGACCAGAATAGCTAAATGATTTTTTGTATAGCTCTGTTTTCACTTTTGGAACCTTTAAATTGAGATTTGTAGCATTCCGAAGTGTATATGTGTTATTTTCAGAGACAAAATTAAATTTATTTACCAATTATGATGGTGCATCTTTCTTCAAACTTTTAAACAGAAGAAGATATTTATGGTATTTAATTCTATCCTCAATTTTCATCCATCCTAGTTCTTTGAATAAGGGCCCAGATGGTGAAAGGGGGTCTTGGTCTAGTATTAATCTTACAGCCCTTTTTTGAAGTTTTAGAATACGATTTAGTCCAACCTTGGTACAGTTTCCCCAAGTTACGCAGCAATAATCAATAAGTGTTAGAATGTAACCTGTATAGAACAATTTCCTTGATTCAAGATTTAGAAACTGCTTAATTTTAGAAAGGAGATAAATACGAGATGAGACTTTAGAGCAGACTTGGTCTAATTGATTTGCCCAGGTTAGGTGAGGGTCGATTGTAATTCCCAGTAGTTTTTCATGTGAAGAGTTCTGAAGAACAGCAGAATTTATCATTAGAAAAAACTCTTCACTTTGGGATGAGACCTTTTGTCGAGTTCCAACAATCATACTTTTAGTTTTTTGACAGTTTATGAACATATTATTATTGGTACACCATTTTTCAACTTCATATAAGTCTGCCTGTGCCTTTAATTGCAACTCACTTATTGTTTTTCCTGATATGTGCATTGTTGAATCGTCGGCATACATATCGGTATTACAGTTTTGAATACTTAATGGTAAATCATTTATATATAAAATGAATAGAAGAGGTCCCAAAATGGAACCTTGAGGGACTCCATATTTAATAGGCAGTTTATCAGATTTTGTATTGCCTATTTGCACTTGTTGTGTCCGATTACTTAAATATGACTTAAAAAAATCAATTGTTTTTAGACTAAAACCATACATTTGAAGTTTTTGACAGATAATGTCATGGTCAACTACATCAAAAGCCTTTTTAAAGTCTAGAAGTATGACTAGATTTAAATTTCCATTATTCATTTCTTGCAGCCACTTATCAATAATATTTACAAGTGCAGTTTGACAAGAGTGATTTGGTCTAAAACCTGACTGAGCAGGGTGTAGAAGATCATATTTGGAAAAAAATTTGTACATACATTTTGAAACATGTTTTTCAATGAGTTTTGAAATTGTTGGTAGAACAGAGATGGGTCTATAGTTAGTAGGAAGGCATTTTTCACCAGCTTTAAAAATTGGTGACACCTTTGCATTTTTTAATATATCTGGATATACACCACTGTCTATTATTCTATTAAAGATGAATGTCAGTGGTGATGATATAATATGGGCACTTACTTTGAGTATTCTTGGACCAATGTTATCATCGCCTGAAGACTTATTGACGTCAAGTTGCATTATTTTCTCAAAAAGCTCATTTATTTTAACAGGTGGAATGATAAAAACTTTGTTTGAGGGTAACCCTTTTTCAACAAAATGTTTTAGCTTGTTTAAATCAGCTCTTAACATGGAATTTCTCCTTTTGCCACAATGTTTTCAACTTCATTCACTATTATTTCTTAGGATTTTCAAAGTAGTCTGCTGCAGATTTGTTGAATGTTTGAAAGGGTTAACAGAGGAGAGTTTATAACAGAGTTACATAACCTTTGTTGAATCTTGATTCTTAGCTATCACATACACCAAATATGCAGCAGACGACTGAAATTATCTCTTGGAAAATACAGAAAATCTCTAAAAATGAAAATCTAGATTTTAATCAGTGTTGAAAACATTATAGCAAATGGAGAAATTACTCATCATGTGGGAAAGAGATAGAACTCTGTAATACATTCATTGGTGAACTTTAATTGTGAATAAATCCCTATAAATATCAGGTGAAATTATTGTTTAAAAACATTTTTGAATGAATATAATGAAGTCTATATGGGCTGACAAAAACCCTTTTCCACATACAACAAATCTGCATCAGACGACTTTGAAAACGTCTAGGCAAAAGCACAGAAAATCCCTTTGACTGAAAGAACAATAATTGAATAGAGTTGAAAACATGACCGCTGCAGAGGCGTCAGAAAAGCGTCTATATGAAGGAAAGGAAAGGGTTAATTAACAAGGTCAAGGTAACATTTTCCAGGTCAAATTCCCACTTAGAAATTTAATTGATAAAATGATGTTTATGTCATTCTCAGTGACAGTTCTTGTTTAATACCGACATGTAAATTCAATGAAAACATTTAATGATTGTCCTTGTAAGTGATAGAGCAGAAAAATGATGACCTGCCATTTAGACAGCTTTATTTATTGAGATAACATGATAATTGGGTGATATGAATGGTGCTATGATAATGTGTGTTAAATAAGGGCACTCTGTATTGCAGGCAGCCTTTATCTCATGGGTTTCTATCTTGTCATAGTTCCATAAAATGACTCACAATTGCTTCTCCCTTTCTCTGATATATCAGACTTAAACTTTTCTCATATACAACAAATATTTATGGGATCATGAGTTTCTGTAAATATTATTATGAAGCATAATCTTGTCTTTCCATTATATTTGGTGAACAAATATATGTCTTAACATTATATTTGAGCCGTTTCACGAGAAAACCAACATTATGGACTTAACCCAGATCAGCCTGTACAGTCCATGCAGGCTAATCCGGGCCAAAACATTTCGACTCAGGGGGATAAAGGTATATATAGAGTAATGATTCCTGAAACAGAAAATCCACAGGAGGTGAAAAGTGTCTGTCTGGGTTAGCCCTTGCGGCATGCTTAGGCTGATCCGGGTCAATACTTTACACAGAGTCCACTATGTTTTCATGTGGAACGGCTCATATATTTGCAGTAGATCAGAATCAGATAAAGTAGATCTTGTTTAGATGTGGATGTAGCAAATAACTTTAGAAAACAGCATGGGCAATTGTTCAAAATAAAGTTGAAAACATTGTGGCCAAAGGAAAATTGCTCATCATGAGCAATTTCACCTTTGGCCACAATGTTTTCAAAAGTCGTCTGCTGCTATTGCATCAAAATGCGTCTGCAGGTGGGAAAGGGTTATATTAATGTATTATTTGTTTCTATTTTACAGGAACCATTAGAAGAAAAATTTGCAAATATATCAGAACTAGCCCTCATGTTCATGAAGGTATTTATCTTGATTTTTGTATCTTGAATTATTTATACATTGATTTGTATCTTGATTTATTTATACATTAATTTGTATCTTGATTTGTATCTTGATTTATTTATACATTGATTTGTATCTCAATTTATTTATACATTGATTTGTATCTTGATTTATTTATACATTGATTTGTATCTTGATTTATTGTGGCGCCTGCTTTTAAGACTGGAAGATTCCATCGGGATCACTTCTCTGTTGTCTGTCTGTCTGTTTACATTAATTGGTCAGGATAATGACACAATACAAGGATAAGAGCAAGTTTATATTGGTATTTGTATCTTTGTTTATTTATATCATAACAAAGGGAAAACAAAAATTCTTTGCAGATTTATTGATGAGTCTTTGTGAAGAATTAATAAATGAGATGTGATCTATTCAAATATACACTTTGTATATTATGTCTTCCAAAGGGAAGAAAGTCAGTAAAACACTTTATATGATTAAAACTCTTTAATAATCAAATTTTCGGCCACTTGGTCTTTATCAAGATTAAATAAATACAACAGAAATTTATGTGCAGTCCATCTTTGTTTCGAATAGACCAAGTGGTCGAAAATTCGATTATTAAAGCGTTTTAATCATATAAAGTATTCAAATATAGTTTAGATTGGGCAAATATTCAGACATATCTTGATCAACTACAAACATATGATACAGAATTGAAAACATTGTGGACAAAAGTAGAAATTTCTTGTTTGGAGTAATTTCTACTCCACACAATTGTCCAAAGTCTGTGCTAGAATGATAAACGTTGTTTGTATGAGGGAAAGTTTGTCTTCTACAGGATTTCTAGCTATTTTAACCCTTTCCCTCATACGACAATTCTGCAGCAGACGACTTTGAACGTCTCTATAATTGAATGGATAACCTATGACTTAAAGCTGAAAATATTGTTTCAAAAGCAGAAATTGCTCGTTTTGAGCAATTTGTTCTTTTGTCACTATGTTTTCAAAAAGCTGTCTGCTGCAGAGGCGTCAAAAAGCTTCTATATGAGAGAAAGGGTTGAATGTGGATTGTTTGAGGGGTAGGGTTAATTTTGTTTTTTTTCTTCTGCAGGATTGTCTAGCTATGAACCCGGATGACCGTTTATCGTGTACTGCACTTTTGGTGCATGCATATATGGATCAAAATAAGGAAATCTTTGATTCCCCACCGCCTAGGAGGGAACGAGAAAAGAGGGTAAAACGAAATCAACAACACTTTAACACTCATCTGCAGCAGGTTTGTATCAGTGTTTTCCAGTAGGGGTAGAAATGAGGAAGAAGTAAACAAATTAATGGGGGTTTTAAGTTAATTTACTTTGTTTGTTTAGATTAATGTAATTTTATACTCCTAAATTTACTGTGTTGGATAGTCGGTACTGGATAAAAAATACCCAGGAACTTTTTGCTGTAATGATTGTAAAAAATAATCATTTTTTCGTGTAGAAATTTTTGGTTGTTGTTCTTTTAGTTTTGATGTAGAAAAAAGCCTGTAATACTGTTTATTCTTTATTTACTGATTTATTGTTAAAATATATCTACAATTCATGCATTTATGAAAATTTGTTATAAAAAATTATATACATAATTGTGATTATTTATGAATATTGAAATTCATCAAAAAAAGAAGTAAAAATAGCTTAAAATCTAAAGTTTTAATGTATGATATTTTAGGGGGGTACTTTTTCCTCATTATGTAAAATTCATGTGACTTTTTTGATGCATCATCATAATTCTTGAGGATAACAGCTAGCATAGCTTGATACTTACATGAAATAACAAGATGTCTTTTTTATGTTTTTATAAGAGGAAATTTTAGCAATAGAGTAATGGAAAACACTGAGTATATTGTTTGTAATCATGAATACAGTGACAGATAATTGACAGTTTCATGCACTTCATACAACAATTTAATTATAAAAACTTGAGATATTTTAATACAAGGACTTTGTAATGCAGGAAATATTGAAACTTTGAAGTTAAAAATTCAATTAAAAATGTCGGACTCATCAATTGGCTATGAACTTGGAAGAGACAAAATTATACTATTTTTCTTTTCGGGAGTAACTTTATTTAACCCTTTATCATAAACAACTTTTAAACATCTTGAAAAAATATGGTAAATCTCTACAAGAGAAAATGTTTAACTATTGATTTAAATTGAAAATATTGTGGCTAAAGGAAAGATTATGAGCATTTTCTTTATTTTGCTGAAACATTTTCGAAAGTCGCCTGCCACAGATGCGTCAAAATGCATCTGCAATTGGGAAAGTGTAAATGTTATCATCATCCACATATGGTTTAAATTACATCTGCAAGTAGGAAAAGGTTAATGTTATCATCTTTTAGAATTCTTCCGTTGTGTAATGGTTGGAGTGTCTGACTTAAAGAGGCCATTTTCTTAAAGTCTAAATGATGGTTATGGAAGTTTCCCTCTTTAAATGAAAGAAAAATTATTGAATAGAGTTTAACATTCTGGCAAAAGGAGGAATTACTCATAATTACTTCTTTTGCCACAACGTTTTCAAAAGTTGTCTGCTGCATATGCATGAAAATGCAGGTGTAAAAGGTTTGACTCTTTTCCCATGTACAATAAATCTGCAACAGATGTCTTTGAAAACATGCTTTGTAAATAGTTTTTACTTTAATAGAAACACCGCATAAACAGAATCAATGGTTTATAAACCCTGAAAATATTATGATTCAGGTGAAACATAAAAATAGCTTGCATTTTGAAGTATTAAATTACAGAAACAAGCGATTCTTTTCTAGATACATCATATGTAAAATTCAACATGTAAAATACTAAATAATACGCCATGCATTGTCTTAAAATAAGTTTGTGTATGGCTATAACTCTAAATACTTGATGTTAAGTGGATGAAACTGTCAAAATTCTGTCTTCAAATCTAATGGCTTACAGCACCCATGTTTGTTTATGCATTTATGCACATAATCAAAAGTTGAACTGTTCCATTGTGTAACTGGGTCCCTTTAACACTTCCTCTTATGACTAACTTGTGTTTTTAAAACTTGTGTTTTTGTCCGAATATACACACTGATATCCAAGCATACAATCATATAGATATATCATTAACTATTAGATTGATTGGGGGTTTTCCCCCCCACAAAAGAACTTAAACTTAATTACAAAGAAATAGTGCTTGTTTATATTTCTGCTTTCAAAGCATTTCAGGAAAAGATAAAATTATCAGAAATAAAATTTGATAAAACCTTTTGGGAACAGGATACATTTCTCAATTTGAGGAATTTCTCCCATTCCCACAATATCATTAAAAGTTGTCTTTAAGTGGGAAAAGGCATACTGGAAGCAGGGTGTTAAGTTTCAAAATTTAATTATGAAGTTTCAAAAAGGCCTGTTATTATTCTGGAGCCTGTTGCCATTTGGAACAGTCCATTTTGTGTGAGTTTCTGTCTTACTGACTGTATCCTCATTCATTGCAAAATTCAGCAGTCATTTTCCCTCTCCATTCCTCAGTGTGGCGGACATTTTAATCATAATCTGTTTGGAAATGCTTACTCATCATCCTATTGTTACTTTCCCCTCCCACTTTATTTCAGAGTGTTACTGGATTTATGTTTGAATTTCCTGAGTCAAGATTATTTAATAAAACAAAATTAAGCTAAGAAACCAGTCTTGTATCGCTTAATTTGATTGGTTATTTTGATGATAAAACCTCTTCTGACCAATCAGATGATAGAGATATTAAATTGGTTTCTTTTGAAAGTTTCATTACTTCAGACCTATTTATATATTGTATAAATATTGCCTCTTCTACAAGCTTTTGGTTGTTTTATAAATCACTCTGTTTAGTTACTGTAATTTTTATTGTAAAATCAAGCTTTTAAATTACAAAAAATGACCAACAAATTCATCTTGTAGTCACAATCAATGCTTTTTGCTGCTCCAAACAATCATCACAAAACTGGCCTTACATGCTTCCCCACATGTTTTGTATACACAATCGTTTTCTTCTTAATCCTTTCCCTCATACGACAATTCTGCAGCAGACGACTTTGAACATGCTTTGTCAAAAAATGGAAAATCTCTATAATGGAATTGATAACACGTTTTGTGCAATTTCTTCTTTTGTCACTATGTTTTCAAAAAGCCGTCTGCTGCAGAGTCGTCAGAAAGCGTCTATATGAGGGAAAGGGTTAAGCCTTTCCTATATATGACAAATCTGCAGCAGGCGAATTTTAAAATATCTTGACTAAATATTGAAATATATTTATAAATGAAAATATAATAATTGAAAAGAGTTGGAAAAGTAGAAAGGTTCATTATGAGCCATTTCTTCTTTTGCCACGTTTTTAAAAGTGGCCTGCTGCAGAGGCCACAGAAAGGGTCTGTATGTGGGAAAGGGTCAGTTAGACTTAGTCAATACAGATTGGTTTCATCAATTTCTTTGCTATTATAATGCAAAGACCTAATAACACATTAGGTCTTTGTATAATGATAAAGCTTATCAAATTAGGAAACCGGAGTCTATGATGATACAGTGTTGAAAGCATTATGGGAAAAGGAAATACTGCTATAGGTTTTCCATATTTCAGCTATGTGACACGAAATCTATGTTGAAAAAGCATAACTAATCTCAATAGTAAGAAAACAGTATGTGGAAGCATTGTGTAATGATTAAATAAATAAATAGTACAACTCTGAATACTTTAGCTATTTGAGGCACAAATAATAATAATACATTATAACAGAAACTATTCTAAAATGCTTTTTTATAATTGAATGTTTATAAGCAGTAATAATTATGAAAAATGTAACATTTCATAAGCAGATATGATTTGCAAGCTTCAGCTGTAGAACTTCTAAGCAGTAACAATAATTTTGACTTTATACTAAACATGCTGCTGAGCTTGACCAGAGAACAATAAAGTATTATGAGCTATGCTACAGGAAAACAACCTATAACGTATTTGTGACTTATGTAGTTCCAAATCACCCTGCACATTTAAGCAATCTGATCTGAAGCTGCATTGTTTGCTAATAAGTTGAAAAAGCATTTATGAAGCTTGAGACATATGTGTACATTAAGATCACACAGTATGGCTGTGCTAATCGATATTTTTCTTTATTTCTTAGGTTGGTCTCCATAGAGCATGGCTCAAATGCTATTTTTCCAAAATGGCTATACCACAGGGTACCATCCCTTCAGTTTTTAATCCTTTCCAACTTACAGACGACTTTTGAAAACATTGTGGCAAAAAAAGAAGTTGCTTATAATGAGCAATTTCTTTGTTTGCCACAATGTTATCATGTTTATAAAATAATTGTACTTTCATTAATTGAAAGTTAATTATATTTGCCTCCTTGTTTTTAAAGTGTCAGCTTCAAAATTGTTCTATGTGGGAAAGGGTTAATACTTTACCTGACATGACCCCGTCTGCCGGAAAAGGTTCAATGTGGCAATTATGAAACAGTGTAGGCTCTGATCAGCTTGTTTATCTGTTCCAGCTCATCATAATCTATACTGGTTGACATAAGTTTCTAACAAGCTACATAATATGAGAACAGTGTATATATTGATCCGAGTATGGATGAACAGACTGATCTGAATCTACACAGTTCACAAATCTGACTTGAACCTTTTCTCATGGAATGCTCATATGACCTTTTAAAAGTTGTTTGCATTGAAATATTGTGAGAAAAAAAAAAATCAAATATGGAAGTTAAAAATATTTTAAAACAATGCTTTCAATTCTTCCCTTCAAAAGTTTTTATAGCAGACAACTCTTAAAACATATCCGATAAATGGTTAAATAACATTGTTCTTTGGAACAAGCTCAGCCTGAGATTGTGTTTGCTTTACTTTGCTTTGTTTGCGGTGTGAACATTCAAGAATATAAAATGGACAACAGATTCCTCTTTTTCAGCACAATATGTACAATCACCAGTTCCCGAAATTGTTGAATCATACCTCTACCTCGCCCGTCCCACACCAACAGAAAAACATCTACCAGAAGAAGGCGAATCCAAGCAAACCATTTGAGCACCTGCCGAACATCTGACTCTTCGGTCAAGGGGTTCTGCGTCACGAGGGGAATTAGGAGGTCCTGATCTGATGCAAATCCTGGCGGCCATAGTCATCATGAACATTCTTTGTTTTATTTGGGAGCAATGGAGCTTAAAACTGTGTGTCATATATTTATATATCTGTCTCTATTATTGATGTTATGAGCTAACAATGATCTGAATTGTGGGGGTTTTGTGAATTTAAAAGTAATCGAACAAGATAATTCTCATTGGTTTACTAGTTCTCGGAACCTATCCTGGGTTACCTTAAAAGTTGATAGAAAATAGTGTGGTGACCTTTCTTACTGCTGTTGTGAGTTACAAGCAGTGGTCTAACTGTGTGTTCTTATAATTTGTATTTGAGTACTTAATATTTAACAAATAAATGAACATCGTGAAAGACAAATTATTTGATATAACAATTTTAATTTTTATCTTACTGTTCGTATATCTGAACTGAATTGATATTGCATAAACAACAGTAGACCAGAACCAGTCCCTAAATTAAATATGAGGCATCCCACGAGAAAACCAGCATTGTGGAGTCTGTGTAAAGTATCAACCCAGATCAGTCTAAGCTTGCCGCGTAGGCTTACTTTTCGCCTCCTGTGGATATTCTGTTTCAGGAATCATTACTCTATACCTCTATCCCCCTGAGACGGAATGTGTCAGCCTGGATCAATCTTTGCGGACTGCGCAGGCTAACCTGGTCGATACATTACGCAGAGGCCATACTGTTGGTTTTCTCGCGGGACGGCTCATATTTTGACCATAAAAGTTTATTTTTATGATAAATAGATGAATTCCAAAACCTTCATAGTTCTATATATCCATTGTTGAAGCTTATAGCTATCTTCTCTATGTGATATTTATTTATATTCACCAAAACTAAGCCACTGAAAGTTTTTTGCTGTGATAACTGATAAATGAAATGTTAACTTTTGTCTAGTTAGAATCTCAATATGCTGTTGTTCTATTACCTAAAGTTTGTTTACTCTTGCAATAAGTTTGAAACTAGGATTAAAGATGAATGCTTTTAAGCATTCAGCTTTTGAAAAATATTTTTTTTCATTGTTATGGTAATTTTGGGTTAAATCCGTACCCGATACATTTGACTTCTAACACATCTTCAACAGATTTTTAAAACATTGTGAGAAAAGAGAAGTTGCTCAAAATGTGCAATTTCTCATTTTGTTACAATAATTTAAATTTTGATTTCAAATAAATACCCTCAATTTGTGTGTAGTCTGCGTTGACATGGAGACACTTAGGGATCCCTTTTTCTGTTGTCTGCCTTTCTGTCTGTCACTCTTTCACTTACGGGCATATAGGCAGGCGACTCATGTGTTTCTTCTAACAGTCTTATAAAGATATTGCATTGATTTCCCTCCTGTTATTTCTGAATTATCTTCTAGAATAGGCTTCAGAATGCGTCTGTAAGTTGAATAAGAGTTAAATATATCAGGAAAAACAATTACCTGTAATACATTGTACCTGTGAACTGGAAGGACATATTGCAGACAATAAATAGGGGACTTTATGAAAAGCAATTGTAACTACATTATGTAACAAGATGTAATTACAACTGTTTTGCATGAAGCCCACAAAACGGAGGACTGCATGCAAGAAAGTTTTAGTAACTTAATGCTGTTACTGTTGTCTGGCATGAATCACTTGAGATAGGATCACTTGAATTAGTGAAATGGTGCTACACTTTGTGTATATGAAGAAAGTTGTCGATTTCTATTCAGTGGCTGTTTTCGGTGTAGTGAATAAATATCTGGGCTTTTTTTCCTATTTGTAAATTGTTTGTTAATTCCTGTATGTTTTAAAAGTTCAAAATATTAGTTCATTGGAAAATAAACTAGCTTTATCATAATACAGTATATGACTTTTTTTCCGTAAGCAAGATTGCTCAAGCTTAATAATGATAGTATGAAAAAAGTAGGTATTGCATATTCTAAAATTATTCTTATTTAATACTCAAACCCAAAGTTATGGGTGTTTGGAGTACCCACAACATAGGGTGTGGTTGGGTAATAAGTAAGATGTTAACCCTTTCCCACTTACAATAAATCTGCAGCAGATAACTTTGAAAACAACTGTTGGAAAATATAGAAAATTTCTATAAATGTAAGGGATTTTTGTTTGAGTAGAAACATTATGGTAAATGGAGAAATTGCTCATGATGAGCAATTTTCCTGTTTGCCACAATGACTTCAAAAAACATCTGCCAATGGGAAAGAGTGAATGGTAAAAACCAGTTTACTCCTCATTAGCTAGGTCTCTGTATTGATTGAGCATATACTAAACAAACATGACCTTCTTTTTTCATTTTATACTGAAATATTGATCTGAGCACCAATATCAAACTGGATATAAGTTGTAAATGATTGTTGGGTACTAGGCTAGTTTAATTCATCCTTTGTTCTGAAATTTGACATAAGAGTTTAGTCCAGAAAATACTTACTAACTTAGATAACCTCTCAATATCTATTTTGCACTATATTTGTTCCTGTGTGTCTGTATGTGTGTGCATTTGTTTTTATCTAGACAGAGATATATAAGTAGAAATATACAGTGACCAGAAAATGGAAAAACAATCACCCTATCAGTTATCAGTATTCAATCTAGAATATCCGTTTCCCTCATACAACAAATCTGCAGCAGACGACTTTGAAAGCATGTTGGCAAAAACCTGGAAAATCTCTATAAATGAAGGTATAATTACTACAAAAAGTTGAAAACATTCTGGCAAATGGAGAAATTGCTTGTTTTGAGCGATTTCTCCTTTTGCCACAATGTTTTCAAAAGTTGTCTGCTGCAGAGGAGTAAGAAAGCGTCTGTATGTGGGAAAGGGATATCTGCTGCATTAGTTATTTTTCTTGCCATTCTACAACAATACTTGTAATAGCAGCTACATTCTTTAGCAATTTGGGGTACAAGTTTTCTCATATAACGGTTAAACCTTTTGCAGTATTCTGGAGGATTGAAGTCAATTTAACTAAAAAATTAATTGGAGATTATTTTAGAACACCTTTGCTGAACACATCTTCTGATTACTTGTTGGGAAAAGAAGAAATTGCTTTTAAGATGTTTGTATTTGATGAAATATACATTTACATATTATATAAAACTATGGAAATTCAATACTGATGTTTTCAAAGCAAACAACTTTCATAAAAAATATCATAATGGTTTAATAATTGAAATATTTTCTTGTTTTGACAAATGTTTTCTTTTTCTCAGATTGTTTATCATGTAACAGTCTGCAAAATTAGCAGTGACCCTATGGTCCATGGCCAGTAATTTTTGGTTCGGGTTCGGACCAGTGAAGAAGTTTCTTTGGCCAGTGTAATGTTACATGTAATATAAAACAATATCCAGACCAGGGAATTTTAAAAGTTAATTTCAATGACTGATTTCCGAAGAAGGACTAGCTGTAAAAAAGGAATAACATTTGAGTCAACATGCAAGTAGCTCTTTAATTGCCAAAGTATGTTTTAAGATTGATACTGAGAAAAATAAATAGGGATGCTTACATTCTCCGGTTCACTGTGTTAGTAGACAACCTATACCCACTGAAACTAATAATGAACCCGTCTAAATCTAATGTTAGATTAAACCTTTCCTACATACAACAAATCTACGGCAGACTGCTTTAAAAAAAAAATATGTTGAATTATGGAAAGCCTTTACAAATGAAACGGCAGACAACTTTTGAAAAGGTTATGGCAAAAGAAGAATTTACTCAGGATGAACCCTTTCTGCGATAGCCACAATGTTTCCCTCTCTATTCAAAAATTACATTTCTATTGATAGAGAGGTTATATTTTAGCTTAGATGTGTTTAAAGTTGTCTGCAGCAGATTTGTTTTGTGTCTGGAAAGGATTAATTAAACAGAAAAGTAAAAATCAACTTTGAAGTAGATATGGAAACTGTGAGCAAAGGTAGATATTGCTTTCTTTTTGAAGTCTTGTCTACTTTTACCATAATGTTTTCTTATGGACACTTATGTATTTGGAAGTGTTGCAGTTTTTTCCAGTGGGATTTTGGTTGAGCAAAAGAGATCAAGTGAATTTGTACTTTGCAAGAGAATTTTTTAGAACTTAGCCGTGAAGTTTATACACTTAAAATATTAAATTTATTATTCAGCTCAGTTATACTTTTGATGATGTATTTTCAGTAGATATTATACAATTAACGTTTCTTTTTTCCTTAACATTTTTTTTATAACAATGTAATTGTAATACCTAGAGGACAAATTGCCATCTATAATAATTGTTTTAATTGTTGTTGTTTTTGCTTTTATTAATGGCCTGTTTAGAGAAATTTAGCAGTCTTGTGTCTAAATCAGCACTTTTTGATCGAGAGGGTTAACCCTTTACCTGAGAACGTTTTTGAGAGCCATCTGGTTTGAAACCAGTTGTTTTTAAAACGGTGTTTATATCTGAAAGCTCCATTTTAGTAAATAATATTTAGACAATTTTGAGCAAATCCTTCCTTTTTTACAACACATTTATTATAAGGCAACACTTCTGTTTACTTTTTCATGACGTATAGTCTGGCTGCTTTACTATGGTTACTTGGAATTTGTTTTAATTGCAAAGAATGGTTTCTAGCAAGTTTAAACAATTAAGCTTAATTTATCCACATACAACACATCTGCAGCAGGCAATTTTAAAATCCATCTGGTTAAAATATGGTAAATCGCTATAGATGAAACTTTTAACTGTTAAATAATGTGGAAAACATTGTGACCAAAGGAGAATTTGTTCATTATGAACAATTTCTCCTTTTGCAAAAATGTTTTCAAATGTCGTCTGTCTGTAGAGATGTCAGAGAGCGTCTGTATGCTGGAGAATGTTGTAGTTTAAAATATATAAATGACTTATTTCAGTCCACTTTGCAAATGAGCAGTGTTTTGCAATTATCAGGTTTAGATAAAGGGAGTTCACTGTTTTATTTGTTTCTATGTAAGGGTATAAAGTGAAGTTGTCCAGGATGCAAAAAGTGCTGTTATTATTCCAGTAGTAAAGACACACATGTAGTAGCTATTTTGATAGAAATCAAGTTGTACATTCACATAACATCATGATGGAAAAACCAGGAAGCCTTGTAGATCAAGATTTAGCTGTAGGGATAGACAAACGTATCTTGGTCTGTAATGAACTAATGCCTTATCTTTGTCTAGGAATCTGCTGTGGTCGAGTGGTTAGCGTTTGGGATTTTAAATAGGGCGTCCCGGGTGCGATCCCCAGTCGGGCATGACAGTTACGGTGGAGTGCACTTTTGCAAGGCACATTTTCTAGACTAGTACCGGTTTGTTTACCCAGGGATCATGAATAATTGAACTGTTGCCGTGATATAACTGAAATAATGTTGAAATCAGCGTAAAACCCCAATAAAACAAAAATTGCATAGGACCACTGCTCGGCTATTCATTCTTTCAGATGATAAATAACAATCATTTTAACAAGCGCCATTCAGCTTCCACCAATGGGATATATAGTCCATTACGGGAAGGTAACGAGTTGCCTGAGTTGAATGTTCTGTGGAATACCATTGTTAATAATCTAGGAAAACACGTTAAGAGAACAAGCAGCGCCGATATAACTCGAATATCACTGAAAACGGCATTAAACGTCAATCAATGAATTGTCTAGAATATGATATGTGAATGTTTGAGCTTGATGGGAGTAAACCACAACAAAATTGACTTTCTTGATTCATGAATAGTAATGATTGAGATCAGGCTGTGCTTCTTTCAGGGCCTCATTGGAGTCTTCCTCATTGGAGTCTTCTTTGTTGACCATCAGGTCAATCAAACAGTTTTTAGTCTGATTGATAATATTTTGCCCTTTCCAACATGCAGTCATAATATGATGCATCTGTAGCTTACAACTTTTACTCATAATAAACAATTTACTGTTTGTCATGATGTTTTTAAAGCTATGTTATAATTACACTTTCAGTAATAGAAATTTTCCATATTTTTTCATGATGATGTTTTCACTGCGAAGAATGGTTAACCTGTTTGAGAATACTTAGGTCTATAAGAAACCTGTTTTGATCTGAATTGTCATTACTTGACTCTATAAGATGCCTGTTTTGATCTGAATTGTCATTACTTGACTCTATAGGTGCCTGTTTTGATCTGAATTGTCATTACTTGACTCTATAAGATGCCTGTTTTGATCTGAATTGTCATAACTTGACTCTATAAGATGCCTGTTTTGATCTGAATTGTCATTACTTGACTCTATAAGATGCCTGTTTTGATCTGAATTGTCATTACTTGACTCTATAAGATGCCTGTTTTGATCTGAATTGTCATTACTTGACTCTATAAGATGCCTGTTTTGATCTGAATTGTCATTACTTAAACCTTGTCTATAAGGAGCCCATTTTGATCTGAATTTTCATTACATTTAACATCTTTGAAGGTCAGTTTGTTGTGTAGCCATACTTGTTTAAATTAGATTTTACTTTTGACCTTGCCAAGGCCTTGTATGACATTTACATCTCAGGTTAAATGATGGTCCTTGCTCAACTGAAATATCGTGTCAGAATTACTGTTATTAAAACCAAACTGGAATTCACAATTATATATTGAAGCTTATATAATTATTAAAAGGAAACAAATGGGGGAAAAATAGTATCCCAAACACATGAAACAATCCTTAGATGATGGCTAAAAACATAAGAATTTGTTAGAGTTTAATATTGGAAACTTGGTGTTCAAGCTTATCTAGCATTTAATGGTAACACAGACTCTGTCTACAGCTGAATTGTGAAATCCAAGTACTGGTATGCCTAGCAGAAATCAGTTCATAAATAACTGCAAGAAGTTAACTTAAACATGACATCAAAAGTACTAAACTTGATCAATTTTATTTTTGTGTGAGCCCCTAAACTTATTTTAACCTTACCTTTACTGGTTTCTTTTCCTGTAACTCTAGTGGTAATCTATCTACTCATTCTCACTTACTTTCTTAATTTCTTGTTTGATGGATATTTAACCGGGCAAAAAGTATGTGAATACTGTTTCCTTTTTCTTTTAACAAGAATATTTTACCTAAAATGGAATTTACTTATTTTTGTTTAGTTATGTATGGGCAAATGGTTTCCAAGTTTTTTCCAGACCTCAAAACTGGTAATGTAAAGCAAGAATCGTTTTCATGTTTCAGTTTCGAAATCTTGGCCATTTGAAAAACAAAACTATTTGAAAGAGTATGTGCTATAAAAAACATGTCAATGTAATACTTTATTTTGAAATCAAAGGAAAAATATAAGTGACAAAGATTGTTGAAATGCTATAATGAATGAAGAAATAAATATCCTAGAACTTTAAATTCCCTCTGCTTACATGATTATCAGAAGTCTATATAAGAGGGCGTAAACAGCCCTTTTTTCCCACATTATTTCTCTAAATACTCGTTGGACCTTTCCCATATACAACAAATTTGCAGCAGACATCTTTGAAAACCTTTAGTCAAAAATCTTGAAACTCTATAAATGAAACAACAATTATAGAATAAAGGTGAAATCATTTGGCAAAATGTTTTCAAAGATCTTCGGCTGCAGAGTCGTGAGAAAGGGTTTTACCCTATCCTTTAGTACTCAAAGGAACATCCTTCTGAAACGATTGTTTTGAGTATCCGCAACATAAATTTTGGAGGTAAAATATGGATTTAGAATGTGGAATACCGCCCTTATTAAGGGCTCTGATTTGATTTGTATCAACTCTCTTACCCAACTCTAAAGCACTTTCCCCACCACCATCCGCTTTCCCTCCACTTCCCCACCTTGTCCCTGTGTTTACCCCCTTGCAACGTTTGGAGTTTTTTTTGTGCACTGCTTGTGTTTGATTAACCTACTAACAAACTATTGGCTCCCAAATTGATTATGGCCATACCAAAGGGTGTGGAAGATTGACAAACATTTCTGAGAAAACTTCTCTTGTTAAATCCTTGATCTATAATCTAATCTAATAGATGCTCTTAAATTTCTGCTTAACATTAATAATTGGCTTTTTTTTTTTAAATTTTAACACGATACCGTAAATAAATGTCTTCTGACATATTTTACATTTAGATTTTAGATAGATCTTTCGACCAAGACTTCTTGATAGACACTTCTTTAAGCATTTATTTTTTTATTGTTCAACCATTTATATTTGTATATCTTTATCACTTGTCATCAATTAAAACAAATGAAAGTTTGAGCAATAAAAAAAAAAAGCTAAAAAAAATTCAGAATAACCAATTAAATAGATAGAATTTATATTTGGATATACACTATAATAATTAATTACTATTTTTAAACTCTTTCCCCAACACAGACACTTTTTAATGCTTCGTCTGCAGATTTTTTCAAAAACATTGAGGAAAAGGGAGATATTGTAAAAAAGAGCAATTTCTCCATTTTCTAAGATGGTTTCAGGAGTCATCTCATGCATAGGCAACAAATGTCATCAGGATAGGACTTCAAGCAAATATTCATTCTGTTTGAAAGACGATATGAAGTTTTCTCCGGGATTAATTTGACCTTTTTCTGTTACCACATTGAACAACCATCAGATTGACCTATTTTTAAAACCCCTGTGTGTTGAAATGAAAATTTAAAAAAATATATAAAAAAAAGTAAGTTTTATTACAAACTGTGACACAATTCACAGAATTAAAGTTTTCGAAATGAAAACTGTTATTAATTTGTTGTGTATAATAAGATACACATATTTTGTGGAACACCATCTATCATTTACATTTTGTGATTTATTATCATTCCATCTTTTACAAAAACAGTTTCTCTGTAGATATTACAGTGTTATTTCACCATTTTATATATGGGCATACACAATGTAGAGGAATGTGACTTTGGGCTTTTGCAATTAGTATAAATCACAGCGTACGTTCAGATTCAGATAAGTCTTACATAAGGTAATTGTTACAAATCAACCAATCAAATTTCAAATTACAGCTGCTGCGATACTTCAGAGTACCTGTGATTTGATTGGTTGGTTTGTTATTTCTAGCTATTTTGACCATTTGACAGTTGTCTCCATGCATGACAGGAGTAATACGATAAATTTATGCAATTCATCTACAACTGAAACCATGAACAATCTTACTATTTTGAAATACATGACCCAAAGTCTTCACCAAAAGTGTTTTCTTGTTAATCAAACTGATCAAACTCTTCTCTTTTACAAGAATTCAATTGTCAACATACTATTTTGAAAAAACCAGTTTGTCATTGGTTTAGTGCAAAACAGTTATTCCTTTTTTTGCATAAAGCCATTGTTATAAGCCATTCAGTGCTGTCAGATCTAAATTTACACTTGTATCAAATTTCCAAAGGGCACATTTCAAGAGTTATTTCAAAATGATTGTAACTGCATTAGAACTTCAATATGTAGGTACAGCTGTTTTGTATAGAACTCTTAATATCACTGATGTTGTTTCTCATTCAAGTTTCATGAACAATTTTTCCCACATTTTATTGTAAATTCAGTTAAGCACCATAACTATGTATTTTATAAATACAATATTGTAAAGATTTTATTCGTCACACATTCGCATAGGTTGTAATATTTGTACGAAATTATTTTCCGAAAACTGAAGTTCCAGGCAATAAATGCTCTGGAAACATTACAGGCAAAGATGGTTATTGCTTGATCAGGTGGAACGAGGTTCAGTTTATCTTTTTAACCCATTTCCCCCTAATGCTGTCACATTCTCACACATCTGCAGTAGACAACTTTTAAAACACTTGTCATAATGAGTAATTTCTACTTTTGTCACAATGTTTTCACCTCAGTTGCAAATCTATCATTTATGGAGATTTTCTATATTCTTTCAAGGCTCTTATCTAAGCTTTCTCATCTTTGTCTGCTCTATTTGAAACTTGAATAAGTTGAAATAACGTGGAATTTATGTGGAATTTATCATTTGATTGCAGTTTAGGGGTAAAAATTAAATTTCACTTTTCCATTCAATTTTCAAAAACATATTTCAAATAAACAGAACTTTGTTTCTTGTAATAATATTGTAAAAGCTATAAATGTTCAATATAGGATAGTACATATCCTCCACAGTATGTTTTGTTTCCAATCAATTATTGTTTCTTAAAGACCATAAAGTGAAATGTTTTCAACACTTATCCCAACTTTATATTTTACTCCTTAATTAACCCTTTCCCTCATATAGACGCTTTCTGACACCTCTGCAGCAGACGGCTTTTTGAAAACATAGTGACAAAAGAAGAAATTGCACAAAACATGCAATTTCTCCTTTTGCCACAATGTTTTCCACTTTTAGTCAGAGGTTATCCATTCAATCATAGAGATATTCTATTTTTTGACAAAATGTGTTCAAAGTCGTCTGCTGCAGAATTGTCGTATGAGGGAAAGGGTTAATCTGAATGTTTACCCTTTTCCACATACAACAAATCTGCAGCAGACAACTTTAAAAACATCCTGCTAAAAATATGAAGCCCTTTAAAAATGAAAGTTTGATTATTGAATAAAGTTGAAAATATTGTTGCCAAACTAGAAATTACTCGTTCTGAACAATTTTTCTTTTTCCCACAATGTTTCTGTAGAAGTTAAAAAAATGTGCACAATTAGAAGTTTCTGACCTACTTCAACATTGTTTGAAGTATGACATTAATTTCTGGTATTTTACTTCTACAAATAAGTCATTTTCAAGGTTACATAGAAAAGCACTAACACCAACTCATATATATGAATTGCTGATAACTGATAATTATGGGAAATTTGAGATTCTGTTATATGAATTCAAGTTTGAATTTAGACTCACTGCAACAATTGAATAAAATTGGACTGTGTTTCTTGTAATAGTGATAACAAATAAGTGACTAACAAAATGTTCATTTTCCAATAAATAATATTTTTTAATGATTTTATTCAAATTTTCATCAATTTAAATTCTTGTTATATTTGCATATAGTGGAATATTTTGTGTTTATAATTACTCGGAACAATTTTTTTCAGGTCATTAATATTTTGTTGTTATTTCTTTTCATGATATGAATACTGATTTATTTGATTCCCCCCCTGAGAATTGGATGCTATAATTGTACATTTTCTCATTCAGGGTTGAATTGTTAGCTGTTAGTACAGTTTATGTAGTACCAAATGACTGACTTTATCGCTTTCTCATATCTATACAACTAAACTGCAGCAGATGACTTTTGAACCATTTTGGCAAAATATGGAAAATCTCAATATATGAAAACATAATTATTGAATAAAGTTGACAAAATTGTGGCAAAAGGAGAAATTGCTTAACAAAAGCAATTTTTTCTGGTGCCAAAATCTTTTCAAAAGGCCTCATGCTGCATTGGCATCAGACAGCGTCTGTATGTGAGAAAGGGTTAAACAGTTGTTCCGTTAACCTGGAAACACAATGTAACTATGACTGTATTGTATTAAGCCTGTATATTGTAATATGCTACAGATACACAATGACTTATATCATGTTGTTAATAAAAAATATTAAGTAATTGTCCCGGTAATTGATTGTTTGGTCTTATTGTTTTTGATTTCAAGTTTATTTTATTGTTCATGTGGCACGAATCTATGTACAATTGAATGAAAAAACCTATATGATTTGTACCTGTATTCAAAATAGGCATGAATCGACTACATTACTCGAAAGCGCACCCTCAGGAGTTAACAACTCAAAATCATTGTGGAAAAAAGAGGAATTGCTCAGTAAGAGCAATTTCTCCTTTGGCCACAATGTTTTCAAAAAATGTCTGTTGCAGAGGCATTAGAAAGCGTTTGTAAGTGGGAGAGTGTTAGACACCTCTGAAGGTTTATTTTCTAGTGATAGGGCACTCCTTTGGTCTTAGTACAAAGTATCGTTATGCCTGTTTCACAGTGTTATTTTTATCTTGACTCAAATTGGGCATACTTCAAATTTTCTGTTTTAACCCTTTCCCGCATACAACAATTCCGCAGCAGACGACTTTGAACATATTTTGTCAAAAAACAGAAAATCTCTATAATTGAATGGATAACCCTATGACTAAAAGTGGAAAACATTGTGTCAAAAGAAGAAATTGCACGTTTTGTGCAATTTCTTCTTTTGTCACTATGTTTTCAAATAGCCGTGTGCTGCAGAGGCGTCAGAAAGCGTCTATATGAGGGAAAGGGTTAAGGGAAACAGGAAAGCCAATTCTAAATTTTGTGCTGCGGACAAAAAAAAAGGGAAAATTGCTCACAATGAGTATGTGAAACTTTTCTTTTCACTTTTTCCTACATGTTTTACAAACCATTCTATTGTTATTTTGTGGGTTTCATGCAAAAGGGTTTTCAATGAAGTCATCAATATTTGCAGATTCTTTCGATGACACTTTAAAGGAAGTTTCATATTTATGTTGAAAAGTCTAGAAATACTGATTTAATCACAGATAATGAGTTACAATATTAATGTAATATTACATGGAATGTAATGGAATGTAACATGGCATTCAGTGTTTAATAATCATTTTATTATGTAAATAGTCAGTAAATATCATTTTGAGTGATTGTCTGAGCTTATCAAATGAATGTCTTTTCTTATGATCATGAGACAAAATTATTAAATGGAAGTTTTACTTAAAGTTTTTTGATTTTTTAACCCTTTCCCACTTACAACAAATCTGCAGCAAACTACTTTGAGCACATCCAGGCGAAAAATTGACACTCTCCATAAAAGAAAGTGTACTTATTGAATCAAGTTAAAAAATATAATGGCAAAAGGAGAAATGGCTCATTATGAACAATTTATTCTCTTGCCACAAAGTTTTGTTCTGTAGATGTGTCTGTAAGTGGAAAAGGCATAAAAGATGTTCTGCCATTGTTCAACAGTCCATCTCTTATATGGGATATGGCTTGGATATTCATCTTCATACATCGTAATCATAAAGATTGTTGAAAGTGGACTTAAATGTACTGTTTTTGTGGGTAAAAGGTTAGAAATCTATGAAGGAATGTCTTCCTCATAATCTGCTGAATTAACTTGAATAAATGATCACTAGAAATTACGGGTTAGATCAGAATAATACTCAATGGGCTGAACACAAAAAGGTTGTAATTGGTTACACTTTGTAAGAAGATTTAGTTACTTACAACGGTTTAGAGTGAAGCCATTAACCCTTTCCCTCATAAGACAGTTCTGCAGCAGACGACTTTGAACATATTTTGTCCAAAATGGAAAATCTCTATAATTGAATGGATAACCTATGACTAAAAGTGGAAGACATTGTGGCAAAAGGAGAAATTGCTCGTTTTGAGCAATTTCTTCTTTTGTCACAAGGTTTTCAAAAGTCGTCTGCAACAGGTGTCTTTATGTGGGAAAGGGTTAATATTTGTTCATTCTGATACTGATCTGCATATTTTAATACTAGACATTTGAACACATTGTGGAAAAAGGCGACATTGCTCATGAGGAAAAATATCTACTTTTTTCGCATTGTTTTTAACTTCCAATTTTCCAGACGGAAAAGTTTTTGTTAATTGGGCTGGTTGTGTGATAAATATTCCAAAATAAACATTTGATATTATTGCCTGTTGAGTAACTGTGTATTAAACCCTTTCCCCAATGCAACAAATCCGTAGCAGACAACTTTGAAAACATCTAGGCAAGAAACTGGAATATCTCTAGAAATGAAACTGTAATTTGAAAAGTGTTGAACACACAAATTGTGGCAAATAAAATTCTTCTTGTGGCACAATGTTTTCAAAAGTCGTCTGTTGCAGATTGTCTGCAAGTGGGAAGGCGTTAATGTTCTGTCAGAGCCCATTGCTCGTTTGATATATGTATTTGTTTTAACCCTTTCCCTCATACGACAATTCTGCAGCAGACGACTTTGAACGTATTTTGTCAAAACATAGAAAATCTCCATAATTGAATGGATAACCTATGACAAAAAGAGGAAAACATTGTGGCTAAAGGAGAATTGCATGTTTTGTGCAATTTCTTCTTTTGTCACTATGTTTTCAAAAAGCTGTCTGCTGCAGAAGCGTCAGAAAGCGTCTATATGAGGGAAAGGGTTAAAAACACATTTTTCTTTCTAAGAGTACATTAGGTATTTAGTAGAAAGTCAAGATAATTGTAAGGAAAACTTGCCCTGATTTCGTAAATTAACCCCTGTCCCAAATGCAACATTATATAATGAATGCAGCAGACAGCGTTTGAAAACATTGTGTACAAGGAAAATTGCTCATGATGAGCGTTTCTTTTCTCTACAATTTGTTCAACTCTCTTTACATGTAGTTAAATCAATTTAATTTATAGAGATTTTTGATATTTTTTGCTTGGATGTGTTAAAAAAAATTGCTACTGATTTGTTGTATGTTGGAAAGGGTTTGAATCTATCCTGATTATGGGATTGGTTGGTTTTGCATTTTACACCACTTTCAACAGCTATGGTTATATCACGATGTAACAGGAAAGGTGATATTGATCCCAGACTTATTATTTACATTTAGATAAAAAATATATAAGGTATGAAACCAATACTTCCCCACCTGCACAAGCTCAAGAGTTGCATTGACTCCAATGCTTCAGACCCATTGAGCCGCTCTTGCGTTTTGAAAAAGTGCTAACATTATAATTTTGTGTTGTTCTAAGACTGTCATGCACAAGAAATATTCAGTCTTTATACTACAAAGAACTTAATCTGCAAATCAGAAGGCTGGATTTCAAAATTTAAACTTATGGTCATTTGATTGCCCAGTCAGTTGGATCATTCTCTTAGATTAAATTAAATAGGGCTTGTTTTTTTACTTGACTAGGAATTAAGACGGATATACAGGGGTCATTTTACAAAATTATAGCAGACAGAAATTGAAGCAAGTTTTCCAAGTCCAAACCCCCAAAACTCCCTGGTAATTGTTGTCAAGACAACCATGAAAAATCATGAGCAAACTTTTTGTTGTCTGAAGTCATCTTTTTTATTGACAGACGGAACTTTGGGAACTTTTCACTACAAGAGACTAACCTAAACCTTCTTATTTTGTTTAAACAAATGAAGTAAGTGAGTACAAAAGGATAATTTACTTGTAGAAAAAGTTGATAGAAAGTTTTTTGTTTAAGTAATTTTATTTCTAGAAAGTACCAGTAGTCAACCCTTAACAACATACAACTAATCTGCAGACGAAATGGAAAATCTCCTTTTATAAATTTTTAAGTTTAGAATAGAATTTAAAATATTGTTGCAAAAGGAGAAATTGTCAATATTTAGCAATTTATTATTTTGCCACAATGTTTTCAAAAGTCCTCTGCTGAATAGGCGCCTAATGCATCTGTATGTTGGAAAGGAACAATGCTTTTAGATTTAGGTAGGCTGAGCATGTAAACAAAGATAAATAGTCATAAGCAGGACTTTGTATACTTTCTACAAAACCCAACACATCAACAGCAGACAACTTTTGAAACCATTGATAAATAAATGAATAAGGTTGAAAACATTGTGGCAAAAGCCGAAATTGCTTATCATAAGCATTCTCCTTTTACCATAATGTTACAAATGTTGTCTGCATGTTGGAAAGAGTAAACCCATTGCATGTGATGGAACCACAACCCAAACAAATAGATTGCCTGGGATGATGAGCAATTTCTTCTCGTCCCATAATGTTTTTTACAAAATTGTCTGCAGATAAAAAATCAGTCATTTTGAAGCGAATAAATGCTTTCTTCCACTTGGTATGAGTATTTAAAGGTCTTACTGTTTTGTCCCAGCTGGAAGAATTCATTTAAATGACCTAGAACTCAAAAGGGATGAATTTGTTATCATGTTTTTGTCATTATATATCTATGTGCATTTTATGTAGATGCATTTATGTATACAACAATCAATGACTTATTTTTTCATGGATGTCCAAAAAAACAACTTAACCCGTTCCCTCATACTACAATTCTGCAGCAGACGACTTTGAACATATTTTGTCAAAACATAGAAAATCTCCATAGTTGAATGGATAACCTATGACAAAAAGTGGAAAACATTGTGGCAAAAGGAGAAATTGCACGTTTTGTGCAATTTCTTCTTTTGTCACTATGTTTTCAAAAAGCTGTCTGCTGCAGAGGCGTCAGAAAGCGTCTATATGAGGGAAAGGGTTAATAGCTAATCCCTTTACCACATACAGACATATCTCTTCATCAGACAACTTTTGAAAACATTGTGGTAAAAGGAGAAATTGATCATGATGAGTAATTTGCACCTTTTTCACAAAGTTTTCAATAATTACACTTTCATTTACTGAGATTTTCCATAATTTTGCAGAGAAGTTTTAAATGTTGTCTGCTATAGATTTGCTATATATGGAATCTCATTTAAATCAGACCTAATCATTTACAGGTGTTTGTACTACAGCAGACTGGTTATTAGATTTGGTTTAAATGCAAAATTTAGATGATCATTTTGTGTTAAAAAGTTATAAAAAAAAATCAGGAAAAGACTTCATTCAAACTGCCTCAGTTTATTAGTAAGCTAGTTATAAATAATATCCACATTGACATTTGGATTTATTTTTTCAAGACAATAATAAGTTTTGTATGCATTAATTATGCTTACTTAGTTTAACTAAACAATATGTGCCTTTAGAAAATTGAGAACTTACTGTCTATTGCAGTTTTCTAAAGGTGAATATCTTACCTTAGGGAAGATGATAATATTTCTAGAATTTTCTCGAGGCATCTTATTTGGTTAGGCCGTGCTAGGTTATATTTTTTCATATCAATTTTGTTTTCATAGTAATGTAATCTGCTTTTAAAATTTATGTGGACAAATTTAATACCTCGAAATCTAGATGCAGTGTTAAAAACATTGTCTAGAAAGAAGCAATTGCTTATTTCAGCAATTTCTCCTTGGTCATTGTGTTTTGAAACCTTCTGCTGCTGTGAAATCATCTGTATAAGAAAAGAGTTAACACATTTGACATGGATGGATCTTGTTAAATGCTTAACAGGTTCATTTGGTTAAATCTTTGCTGCATGCAGCAGTCAACTTTTTAAAACAATTATAGGCAAAAGGAGAAATTGCTCTTTTTGAGGAAATTTTCCCTTTGTCATAATGCTTCCATTTATTCAGTAAAATTTATAGAGATTTTCCATAATATTGCTTTATATTATTAAAGTTGTCTGCTGCAGATTTGTTGTATGTGATAATGGTTTAAAAGTAGTAGTTACTCCTTATTTACATTAAAACCTTGAAACAGAAAAGCTTTGGTTCCCTGCTTGAGATGCATAGTATGAATACACAGCAGAGAACCACAATTAGTCTGTTAGCAAAATGTTTGACTGAATGCAATGCAGGATATCGTAATTAGGACTGTTTATGTACATGTATTGCCAAAGGTAGTTGTAAACATGTTATTTTCATTACTGGTCCATAGTTTTTCATCTCTCATTTATTATATTTCAATTTGAATTTGTTACTTGTAACAGTCAACTAGAAATAAATGTTAGTATATGGGGATACTGCTTTTTTTGGTCTTAATTTTCCAGAAATACATCTAAGCTTATTTATTATGACGACCCCTATGTAATTTGGGTGGGCGAGACATATTGTTTTTGCTTGGGTGACAATCTGCCTGTCTGTCACAAATCATGTCTGCTCCATAATTTTTGAACCACTAGAAGGATTTAAAAGAAAATTGGTACAAATGATTATGATTATGGTGTCTGCGTAATGTATCGACCCATATCAGCCTGCACAGTCCGCGCAGGCTTATCGGGGCCGACATTCTGTCTTTGGGTGATAGAGGTATAGAGTTATGATTCCTGAAACAGAAAATCCACAGGATGCGAATAGTGTCTGTCCGGGTAAACCTGCGCGGCATGCTTAGACTGATCCGGGTCAATACTTTACGTAGAAACCGTAATGCTGCTTTTCTCGTGGGACAGCTCATATTACGATCATTGCAGAGGATACAAATAACTGAATCTGTCCATGAAGTATGAAGGAATGTCATTGAGAAACATACATACAGGCTGATCCCTTTATCCGCTTCACCACATTAGTTCACCATAATGAGACAAAAATGCATAGCGCATGTTTCTGCCTGCTCAAGTCTTTTGACTTTATTTCAAGTCCGCTCCATATTTCTTGTACCGCTTAAAGGATTTTGAAATAACTCGCCACAAAGTTCACCATATTGAGATGATGTGTAGAGTGCATGTTTCTGCCAATGGCTCCAACTTTTTAGCTCACCTAAGCACGAAGTGCAAGGTGAGCTTTTGTGATCAGAAAAGGAGAAAATTGCCAAATCTTAAAAAATCTTCTTGTCCAAAAGTACTGGCCCGATTTAAAAATTATTTTGCACAAATGTTCCTTTGGGTACCCTCTACCAAGATTGTTCAAATAATTCCGATCCGTTGAAAAACATGGCAGCCAGGGGGCGGATCTTGTTTTCCTTATATGTGCATTGTTAAAACTTTAAAAATCTTCTTGTCCAAAAAGTACTGGCTCGATTTGAAAATTATTTTGCACAAATGTTCCTTTGGGCACCCTTTACCAAGATTGTTCAATCTGATAGTGGGTCACTTAAGAAACATTTCTACAAAACTATTTTAAAAGTGGCCCCGACACCTTTGGAGGAGAAGATTTTTTAAGTTTTCACTATAGCCATATAAGGCAAAACAGCCCCGCCCCCTGGCGGCAATGTTTTTCGACCAATCAAGATGGCTTGAAGGAATCTGATAGAGGGTCAATCAAGGAACATTTCTACAAAATTATTTGAAAATCTGCCAACCAGTTTGGGAGAAGAAGAATTCTGCATGGATCCCAAAAATTTGAAGGAATTCTGGTGAGGTCATTGAGAGGATGCTTTCTGTGAAGTTTCATCCAAATTGACCCACTGGCTACTGAGGAGAAGATGTTGAAGGATGCACAATGCACGCCGGACTAAAGGTGTTCACAATAACTTTAATTCAGGTGAGCTAAAATCTTCTCAGACGAAAGTTTCTGGCCAATTTATAAACAATTTTGCAAACATGCCTTAGGGGACGCTCTGCAAGATCCTTCAAGCCCTTGTGATTTGTTGAAAAATATGGCCCCTATGTGGCCGGGTTTTTGGCCTTGTAGGCTAATAGTGAATGCAGCTTGCCAAATGGCTATATACAGAAATGCAATCAATCCAAATTGATGACAAGTGAATGCAGCTGCTGTTTAGATTTGTTTTATTGGATCTAAAGCTGTTTTCACTGGTATTTCATTTATATCATCAATATCTTTTTCTGGTTTTCTCGCACCAGTCTCAATGGTATTTCAGTTATATCAATATCTTTTTCTGGTTTTCTTGAACCAGTCTCAATGGTATTTCAGTTATATCAATATCTTTTTCTGGTTTTCTCGCACCAGTCTCAATGGTATTTCATTTATATCAATATCTTTTTTCTGGTTTTCTCGCACCAGTCTCAATGGTATTTCAGTTATATCAATATCTTTTTCTGGAATTCTCGCACCAGTCTCAATATCTTTTTCTAGTTTTCTCGCACCAGTCTCAATGGTATTTCAGTTATATCAGCGCCTTTTTTTCTGGTTTTCTCGCACCTGAGTCTCAATGGTTTTTTAGTTATATCAATATCTTAATTCTGGTTTTCTTCCACCAGTCTCAATTGTATTTCAGTTATATCGGCGTCTTTTTTCTGGTTTTCACGTACCAGTCTCAATGGTATTTCAGTTATATAAATATCTTAATTCTGGTTTTCTCGCACCTGTCTCAATGGTATTTCAGTTATATCAATATCTTAATTCTTGTTTTCTCCCACCAGTCTCAATGGTATTTCAGTTATATCAACATCTTTTTTCTGATTGTCTGGCACCAGTCTCAATGGTATTTCAGTTATATCAATATCTTTTTCCTGGTTTTCTCGCACCAGTCTCAATGGTATTTCGGTAATATCAACATCTTTTTCCTGGTTTTCTGGCACTAACCCCATCGAGTATCAATTTAATTGCTTGTGTGGTGTTTTAAGCTGCTTTCAGCAATGTTTCAGTTATATTATAATGTTTCAGTTATATGACCCGGCTTGTGATATTAATGTTTATACAATCTGCACATCCCGACGGTTGATGTAATGTTAAGTTTGGCACAGACACGGCTGTTCTGGCACCCTTTCGGAAAATCCGTTTCATTGAGTTCATTTACCATTTAACTTTTATTAGGGGAATTATGTCCCCAACTAATATTTACACAAACAAGTATATTATTCGCCGGTCAAGTCTTCAGGGATAAGAATCCTGGTATTAAAGGATCAAATGGTATATAAATTAAATATTACATCTATGATCCATGTGTTTTTGCTGCTTTCGTGAGGAGAACTTGCATTGTGGTGTTATATATCGACGTCAAATCCAGGTAACAACGACATCCAATGGGAATTTCTCTCACTTAGCATAGTATAGATTATTTAATGGGATATAAAATAATAAATAAATCGGCAAATTTCACAATTCATTTAATTTGTGACATATTCCCAGTCCTTCAGTTTGAGACATTTACATGAAGTTTATACATCATTCTGACTGAAAGATAAATTTTATCTTGATTATTCAACAAAATTTACCTGATCCTATTTTTTTTGCAAAGATGTCAATCATTATGATTATTATGACTTATTATCATTATTATGATGCAAATATATATTTTTTAACTCTTTCACTGCCGAATTTCACAAAGTCGAATCTTCCATGTTTAACCCTTTCCCTCATACAAGATTTTGTCAAAAAATAGAAAATCTCTATAATTGAATAGACAACCAAAAACTTAAGTCGAAAACATTGTGGCAAAAGGAAAAATTGCTTGTTTTGAGCAATTTCTTCTTTTGTCACCGTTTTCAAAAAGCTGTCTGCTGCAGATGCTTCAGAAAGCGTCTATATGAGGGAAAAGGTTAAAAGACCATTTGATAAAATTTAATGTCTAAGTGGCAAACAATGCAGATTTCAGGAGAGATAGCTCATTATGATAATGGTTAAAATGAATGATATACATAATTTAAGATTTGATGAAAATTGTCTTAATGATTGACATTTAGCAGACATTTTAACCCTTTCCCAGTTGCAGACGCCTAGATGTTTTCAAAGTCATCTGCTGCAGATTTGCTATATGTGGGAAAGAGTTAAGGATCAGACCAATATTGTCCAATGAGTTATGATAATATGATAAGAATGAGACACAAGGTTAATATCTGACATTTGATCCTTTGAGTCATCTGCTTCAATCCTTTACCACATATAGACACATTCTCATGCACATGCTGCAGAGGACATTGAAAACATTGTGGGAAAAGGTGAATTTGCTAAGAATGAGCAATTTCTCCTTCGGCAACAATGTTATTCAATTAAGTATACTTCAATATGCTGCTTATTTTTTTCTATGTGGTAAAGGGTTAAAAACATTTAAGGAAACTAGAAATGAGCTGTCCCGCGAGAAAACCAACATTATGGCCTCTGTGTAATGTATCGATCCAGATCAGCCTGTGCAGTCAAGACTGATCCGGGCCAACACATTCGTCTAATGATCTGAAACAGAAAATTCACAGGAGGCAAAAAGTGTCTATCCGGGTAAGCCTGAGCGGCATGCTTAGGCTGATTCGGGTCGATACTTTACGCAGAATCCACAATGTAGGTTTTCTCGCGGGACGGCTCAAATGAGTTCAAACTACTCCAATGCCCATGCTGGAAGCCAAATGGTAAATCTATGAAATGATCATCCAAAGATCAATCACTCAGCTTTATATAATCTTACAGGAACCAAATTTAAACTCGATCTGCATTTTGTAATTTTACAACTACATGTACCTACAAAACATTCAAATATCAATGTGCATTGCACAGAAAATGTGCAGAAACATTATCAAAATCGTGTGAGTTCAAGGGAAATAATTCTGGTTAGAAAAAATGAATGGCAACCATATTTGAATATGGCTTTATCTTGTGATAATATATAAAACTTCCTACCTACTTTCATTGAAATATCTGCATTCATTGAAAAGAAAACTAGCAGAAACAGCGAAATTTATAACATGTTCAAATGGCAATAATTTGACAGTAACCAATTGCAAATTATTACTTGACCTGTATCCTATCATATAAATACTACCAAACAAATATCATTGAAAGTTTTAACCCTTTCCCTCATAAAGACGCTTTCTGACACCTCTGTAGCAAACGGCTTTTTAAAAACATAGTGAAAAAAGAAGAAATTGCTCAGAACGCTGCAGAATTGTCGTATGAGGGAAAGGGTTAAACCTTTCCCCCGTACAACAAATCTGCAGCAGCCAACTTTTCAATCATCTGCAGAAAATATCTTTTAGAATGGTTAAATTTCTCCTTTTGCTACAATGCTTTCAAAAGTTGTCTGCTGCAGAGGCGTCGGAAAGCACAAGGAGGAAAGTATTAATTATTCCTTAGAAAATGAACACAAATCAATGACGAACAGATGACGGCAACACTATATGCCACAGCCAAATTGACCTTGGATACTTGAATATCTTACTTGGACTTCTGCATTCTTTGTAAATAGGTAGACATACATAACTTGTGCTTTTTATATAATTTACCTTTGAAAATAATATTTTAGAAGTTAAAAAGTTATAATGTTTACTACATTAATTTTTTCTTTCTTTTCTATTTTCATCTTTTGGTCTGAATAGTATATTCAAGTGTCCATGGTCAATTATTTTTCAGTATA